>VZRZ01006338.1:490169-556093 GCA_013398175.1 Climacteris rufus | reverse complement strand
TGCGGGGCTTGGGTGGGACAGAGGCGGCCCCGGAGCTGCTGTGGGGAAGAAGAGGTGGATCAAGTGTTTCGCTCGGCGGGCTTTGGTGCAGCCCCGCTTTTCCGCGTTTTGGGAAGGGTTGCAGGGTGGGGATGCCGCTGCTGTGGTGGGGAGGGCGGAGTAGAACTCCGGCTCCCCGAGTGTGGTGGCAGGAGGAACACCCTGTCCCCCATCACCACTGCCGTCCTAGACCCTGTAACCACCTGCCGCTGCCACCCCTCACCTCCACCCTGCACCCCATCACCACCACCCTGCATGTTGTCACCCCTGCACTGCCCCGGTGCCCACCCTCTGTCCCTGGAAAGGGGACACTGCAGCCAAGCAGGAGGTGATGGAGCATCCCCACAGAAGGGGGCACCCCAGGAGCTGCCCCTGGCCCATGCAGCAGCCAGGAGTACTGTGAGTGCTATACAGCCATGGATAATGACGGATGTTTCAACCTGGGAAGGCACTCCTGGCTGTGCAGGGTTTAGTGGTGGCTTTGGCAGTGCTGGGTTAAGGGTTGGACTCGGTGATCTCAGAGGGCTTTTTCAACTTAAATGATTCTGTCATTCAGTATTTTCGAACTGTGATCCCAGTTCCATTGGGATTGCCACCCCCACCTTTCACTTGCTGCTTGCTTTCCAACTTAGTTATTTTTTAAATCCATGTCAGGGATATCCAGGAATCGCTGAATCCCAGCCGCTTTCCAGTCCGGGGCTCTTCGGCCTCCACGCAGCGTTGCGATGCTGACAGCTGGGCAAGCTGCAACTAGAAAAATGTTCTGCTGGAATTTCTCTGGTTGGCCTGAATCCTTTTGGATTGCAAAACCCCTGCATTTGCCCTCCTTGCCCTCCTTCGTGCTCCAGAGCCAGTGGCTTTGCTTTACCACTTCAGCCTTGGTGCTGACTCGTGGAGCTGGGGTAGCCAGGGCTGTCTGACCCTTCAAGGTTCCTGGAAAACAGCCCCATGTTCCCCGTGGTGTGACTTGGCAGCAAAAGGAGCAATGCAGTGCTGGGAATAGGAGGGAAGAGGGACAGAGAGGAGGGTGGAGGGATGGAGGCAAGTCAGCTGCCAGCCTCTGCTGCCCTCCCTCTTGGCTGCCTTCACCACAGTGCTGGGGCCAGAGAGATGAGACCCCCAGAAACACACACTGTAGGCTACAGCTTGTGCTAAGGGCCTCTCCATAGCCTTGGGGAAGGTGTTTATGTCCTGTGGGAAACACCAAACAATTTTTCCCTAAACATTTGCTGCTTCTTAACACCAGGAACTTTTCCCTTGGTTTTATGCCGCAGAACGAAGATCCCTGGGCTTGCATCTTGTGGCTCACTGCATCCCAGTTTTTCATATCCTGGCTCATTCCATCCCAACTCTCCATGTCCCAGCTCACCCCATCCTTGTCCCTTCACCCTATCCCAGCTCACCCCCTCCCAGCTTACCCCATCCCAGCTCTCCCCCTCACTGAGAAGGAGAGCAGCCATTCTCTCTTTTGTGGGTACCAAATCCCCCTAAGAAAACATCCTTCCCAGGGTGTCTGGAGCATGTCTGGAAGCCTTAGGCTCAGGGTTCCTGTTGCTGGGCTTGGGAGAGTGAAAGGCCAGCCCATCCCTGGCGCCAGGGACGTTTGCTTTGTTCCCTGGGCAAACAGCTTTGCTGGGGCTCTGTGCTTTCGTGTCACTAATTTAATTTGGCAGAGGCCTCGCCAAGGGAGGAGCTGCTGGCCTGGGCACCTTCCCCGGATTTTTGGGGGCCCCCTTAGCACGGTGCTCGGGCAGCCTCCTGGCCTCAGGCAGGAGCACTGTGGTGATGTGGCAGAGGTGGTGGGCACTGACAGTGCTGATGTCTTGGAATGCTGCTACCTGTGAAGGAGAGTCTTCATGCCATCGAGGGTGGTGATGCCATTAAACTGAGTTGGGAAGCATCAGACAGACTTTAAGAACATTAGAATTAATGCAAGAATATACAAATGTATACTCCATCTTCTTCCTCATAGCTGACCTGTAAAGGTCCTCTACAACTCAAACTGTTCTGTGATTCCATTGTGGTTCACAGATGCTTTGAATTAATCTAAACAACACGTGGTGCTTGACCCTGTGGGTGTCTCCTGCAGCAAGGTGTGCCACAGCTCCTTCCCCTGCGACATGGAG
The DNA here is from genome assembly GCA_013398175.1 of Climacteris rufus. NCBI lineage: Eukaryota > Metazoa > Chordata > Aves > Passeriformes > Climacteridae > Climacteris > Climacteris rufus. Next base: position 553,928 of record VZRZ01006338.1, on the reverse strand, counting down.
AAAAGGTACATTTGTGGGGATTGTGAACCTGCCACCTCCCGGGTTTGTTTGGCACGCAGCATATCTGGGATCTGAGGGATGGTGCTTTGTTTCTCAGAACCCTTAATGGGTGAGAGGAAGCCGTGACTCAGCCGCTGATGAATCACTGCAGCTCCCGATCACTCGGCTCCCTGCTCGCTGCTGCCCCTCCAGCACAGCAACTCGGTGAGCCCACGCCAGGCAAGCTCCTGTCACCTCACGGGCTCTCAGTCTGAGCCCAGGCCTGGCACCAGCTGGAAATCAAATCCCACCACCAGTCCCTGTTTCCATCCATCCTTCCCAAACTCCTTATTTCCATGCCATAGCAAAGCCTTTCCCATGCCAAAAAGCTCCCCTTCCTCCCATTTCCTCCCAAGTCCCCTCAACCCCTAATTTGATTTTGAAAAACATTTTACACTGAAGAGAGAAACTTACTTCCTCCTTGTTTCATTGGATTCAGCTTCTTTTTTTACCAGTTTGCCCCATTACCCAGCTGGACGCTTCACTCCTTGGTAACACTCAGCTGGTACCCAGGGTGGGTTTATTTGGAGCTTTCTCAGCACGGTGGGATGAGGGGAGTGGTAGGGTGGCTGCAGACATGGTCACACCTTTTTTGCTCAGCTGTTTCCTCTGCTCTCTGGTGGTGATTTCTGTTTGCAGACACTAGTCTGCCTTAAAGTAAGCAATGGAAAACTCTGCTCCCAGAGAAACATTCCTCTCATTTTTCCCCCATGCTTCTGCCTTTTCCCCTCCCTCTCCCCCTCCCACAAAAAAAAGCCTGCAGTTTAAACACCAAAAATAACGCATGCCCTGGTCGTGGGCTGGATAAAAATAGCAGCTCTTGGTATTTACTTTAGCAGCAGCAATGAGTTTTCTGGCTTTGGAGGAAAATGAGGAGATGGGATGAGATGGGATGAGATGGGATGAGGGATGACTCTTGACACATGAGTGGAGGACAAACACAAAGCTGGTGTTTGGGGGGAAGCTGGTTCATCCCCTCCTCTCCCTCATTTGGTGCCTGCTGGGCTCTGTCTCTCTGAAGGGGGGAGCTCTGGGGGTAGGTTGGGCTCAGGTGTTCCAGTCCCATGTAGGTCCCACCTTGGGAGGGTCCCACCTGGGGCTGCCCTTAAGTGCTGGGGCTCAGTACCATGTAAGCAGTGATGGGGGGAAATGCTGCTCTTAGGGAAGATGCCCCAAAGCTGGTGAATTTTTGGGGGTGCCTCTTGCCCACCCATCACTTGGGAGGCTTTGCAGCTGGGCTTGCTGGGGGAGTGGTTGGTAGGATTTGTGGGATCATCCCTCCCTGGTGCTTAGAGGAGAAGAATGCTGGGGTAGGGAGGAGGTGGGGTCCTCAGCTGCCTCCTCAAATACTGCTTGATGCTTGTGCTGAGAAATTTGGGGTACAGGGACCTGTGTACAGGTGAGGAGGAGGGTACATGTCTGCTCAAGGCACATGTCAGTGTTTGGGCTGTTTGGGGCTGATTGATTTGTGTGTGTGAGCCTTTGGGAACTCCTTCCTGAGGAAATCCTCCAGGCAGCACTGGAGGCAGGCGAGGGGGAGAGGAGACACTTCAGGAGGTGGGGAAAGCGCCAGGGCCGGGGGAGTGCAGCAGCGTGGTGTGGGCCCTTCCTGCTTAGGAACGCTCAAGGATCCACTTTGTGAAAGCCAGGGGAGGAAAACCTGTTGGTGAATGGGGGTGCTCCTTCCCTCAGCATGGAAATGGGGTCAGCAGCAGCATCCAGGGGCCGGATTTGTGGAAGGTGGGAAGCAAAGGCAGAGCAGCGAGTGATACTTGGGCACAGTCTGGTGCCCCCAAGGACCAGCAGGTGCCCCCAGTTGTGGGAGGCAGTGGCTTGTGCCTCCTCCTGGAGCAGCCACTCCCCAATTTCCCTTGCTGGATGGGTGTCAGATCTGATCTGTCAAGGTTGACTTTTAGGTGAAAAACGGGCAGTCCCCTCTGTCACAGTCCTTCCTATGGCTCAGCCCCACGATGCTGAGGAGCAATCAGCAGCCATCCCTCAGTGCTGTATTCCCTCAGAGCCCAGCTGAGGTGGGCAGGGAGAGCCAATCCTGCTTTATAATGGTAAGCAGATGCCAAATTATTAGTAGTATTTAGATTATTTTTGTTATTCGTTCCCCTCCAAAAGCCACTTTCATGGAGGAAGCTGTCCCTGGAGATCTCTGGTGAGCCAATGTTCTTTGGCTCAGGGTCACATGAGGATTTTGGCTCGAGGGACTGGAGCACTTGGGATGTTCTGTGCTGCCCTTGGGGCTTAGCTCCTGCCTGGGGGTGGGACTATCTGACCTTTGTCCTTCACAGTTCAGAGTCTTCCTGCTCCTCATGTTTGCTACCAGAGGCTTGGTGGGGAGGATGCAGCTGGGTGTCAGGGCTTGAGCAGGGCGCCTTGGTGGGAGCCCACCCACCCCCGGGAGGGAACCGAGAGAGAAATGCAAATTGTGGTGGGTGAAAGAGGGAAAAAACACCCAGGACCTTTCTCCTGGGGGTGTTTTGTCTCTTTCTGCCCACCTGCAAGGGAGAACAGGTTCCTGTATTTTGAGGGGCAAAGTCCCCCTCGGACAGGGGGCAGAGGCAGCCTTAGGTTGTGTCTAGGGAACCAGTACGAGGGGTGAACAGGCAGATGCTGCCTGGTTTTGGCCTAACTTGAGTGCAGCAAGGGGACATAGGACCAGGAGTAGGGGCAGACCTTGTCCCTAGGAGTGGGGGGACAGTGCTGCCAGTGATGAAACTCCAGCCTCATCCCCTCTGCTGCTCCTCTCCCAAATGCCCCTTTCCAATGCTTTCTCCTGAAATTCCTGAGGGAGGATTTCCTGCTTCATCCCACTCCTTGTCTTGCTTTTAGGGAGGATTTTTCTCATAACCATTTGCAGAGTTACTTCTCTCTTTTGTTGTGATGTCACTGGATGCAGGGGACAGCATGGGGACAAGGGCCTGTTGTTGAACAGAAGCAGCTTGTGTTCCCACCACGTCCTGGTGTCCACTCTGCTGGCCAGCAGCTGTGCCAGACCCTGCTCCCTGGGGAGGAGCAACACCAGGGAGATAACTGGGGCAGGAGCAAGAGGAGTAGCCATGGTGCCGGGAAGAAGCTTGCTACAGGACTGCTGCATGCTTTCACTCTTTTCCTGAGAGCAGAAAGCGGTCCAAAAATACTGTGAGGGAGAGAAGTGCTGCTATAAGGACAAGGGTGGAATGGGTTCACAGTGGCAGAGGGGAGGGTTGCATGGGATATTGGAAGAAATTCTCCCCTGTGAGCATGGTAAGGCCCTGGCACAGGTTGTCCAGAGAAGCTGTGGCTGCCCCATCCCTGGAAGCGTCCAAGACCAGGTTGGACAGGGCTTGAATCAACCTGGGATAGTGGAAGGTGTCCCTGCCCATGGCAGTGGGGTTGTAACTAGATGATCTTTCAAGGTCTTTCCCAACTCAATCCATTCTAGGACTGATTCTATGCTTGTTGAAACAAGTTGCAAGCAGAAAAATTGCTGGTTATAGCACAGGGAAGGGGGATAAGCCTCAGGCTGCTATTCACAGCTCTCTTCAACCCAGGGAGAGGGAACAAATCAATGGAATTTAAAAGCCCTGCATTTAGATTTGATGAAAAGAGATAATTTATAATTTTTTTACACTCTACATAACTAAACTTTAGGGCCTGTAGCTCCAGGAGTTAAAAATACAAAAATAGGAATGATAGTTTTAAAGGGATGATGGATACATCCAGTCTTACGAGGGGAAATTAAAATCTGAGAATGTTGAAGATGGTGCTATAAAAATCACCTCCCTTAAGGCATCAAGCAGCTGTGAATTCGTGGCACAAGGCTGCCCCTTCATCGACCTGCTCCAGCCTTGCTTCTGCAGGTATTGCACCTCCTCCTGCTATGCTCTGTGCTCCTGGGCCAGCATTTCCCTCTTGGGGTTTTTGGGCTGAGATTGCAGGATGTGTTGTTGGGAATGTGTTGCTTGAGCTCTGGGATGCATGCCCACAGTCCTTGCTGAGGACCTTTGTACACCCTCCTGATGTTTGCTGTTGGAACAAAGTTCCTGAGCATCGCTCATGCAAAAATGGGACTTTGGTAAGAGGGCTGTGATGAAATATCTCTGTATAAAGTGCAGATGGGGGGGCTGTGGTGGCTGGAAGTGCCTGAAGAGGAGTGCAGTGTGCCTGGGAAGACAGGCTCCTAGGAGAGGCTGGCAATGTGAGATCCCACCACGTGTGATGCTGCAGGACTGTGTCTGGATCATAGTGACGGCTCTGAGCTGTGCAAAGGCAGATGGGGCCACAGCAATGAGGGTGGTGGGCACCTGTGATGGGGCAGGAGCTCCCCAGGGCTCAGTGTGGTGAGGCAAAACACCTCCCTGGCTTAAATCAAAACTTGGAGTGTTCAGGAAAAGGCTTGTGCCAGCCCTCACCCCTTCTCATCCCATCTGAGACACGGAGCTGGGCTGTGACTCTGCTCTTGGGAGGTGGGTTGTGATCCACAGGGATGCTGCAGCTCCCCATGTACCTGCCCTCTCTAGGTACCAACCTCTGAGTGATACATACCTGCCTCTTGTGATTGCTTTTTGCTATAGGAAGTCTGTGTTTCCTCCAGGTGAGCTTTTCTGGGGGTTCTCTGCAGGAAATGAAGGTTCTAAGGGCCTCACTTGGCCCCAGACATGCTGAATGGGGGGGTTGCCCTCCTCTAAAAGACCATAAATGAAACCCCCTGGGCTGGGTCAACTGCTTGGCCAAGCACAGTGAGACTGGGATGACAAGTACCAGCGTAGGTACCCTTCCTCCCCATCCCAAATCCATCTCCATCCTTCAGCTCCTCCACTCACAGGCTTTGCCTGAAGGGTATCCATGGCATTGACTCCCTTCAGACACAAAAAAGTTCATTTAATCCAGACAGTTGAGTCCATCGGGGTTCACGTTTGGCTTTTGGTGCACCGAGGGTCATGGCCGAGGCGGGGGATCCCCGCTCTCACAACTTCCTTTTTTTTGTCTCACAAATCTGAGCAAGAAAGAGAAGTTGACACCAAGAAAACTCCCCCGTTTTGTCTGTCCAAAATCAAATTTAGAAAATATTGAAGTGGTCTAGCAGAAGAGCTTCTTTCAGGCTTTCTCATCCTGTCTGGCTACGTGTCAAATGTGAAAACTTTACACAAACAGGTTTAGATAAAGTCTGTGTGTGAAATGAGAGAAGAGTTTCAAAATCTTCTGAAATTCATGCTTGTCCTAGAAGCTTTTGCTAATCAGTATTGGGGTTTTGTCTGGGTTTTTTTTTTGTTTGTTTGTTTTCCACTGGGAGCATGTTCTGCTGGAACTAGCTTTCCAATCTGTTTTTTGGTGGAGTTTCTGTCATGTTGGGAATAGATTGCTGTTTAAATCAGGCAAATGGTTTCGACTGAAGATTTTGGGGTTGTTTTCCTTTGCTCCCAAGCATTCATACCACAGATTAGCTTTCTCTGGCTGAAAATTGCAGAGCCAAGAGCCTCTCTAGCTCATGGGAGCAGCTGAATTTATTAGCAAAACATCTTATTCTGGGCTGAGGCCAAAGTGCAGCTCCCTGCCTTCCTGGGGTTAATGGACCAACCATGCTGACCTGGCTTTGTGGTCACTTTATTGCTATTTATTTGAACAGGATAGCTGGGCCAGGGCGGGGCTTGGGAGCCTCTGGTCCCACCTTCTGCCCAAGGCATCCCTGCGGTTGGATGAGGTTGCTCAGGGCTTTCTCCAACCTGGTCTTGAACACCTCCAAGGATGGAGATGGCACTACCAGCCAAAGTTGGGCTGCCCCAAAACTTCCTCCTACTGTTTTTTTGTCACAATGCCTGTGCTAGGTCTCTCAGCTGCTCTGTTCCTCCAGGTTTGAAAATTAATCTGTGCTAACGAGCCCCCCACACTCCTTCTCCCATGGGATAACCAAAGAGTAGGGTCAGGGGATGCACATCCCTTCTTGGCATGAGGTTGGGGCTGAGATGCTGCTGGGCTTGGATGCACCAGGACCTCGGTCCCACCCCACTCCCAGACAGGCACACGGCTCACTCCTTCAGTATCTTTTATTAATGTATAGAAAATGCATTAAAAAAAGGAACTATACATAGCCTAAGAGCAGTCAGGACTAAAAATACTAGTTAACAATGGTTAACAAGCGTCGATCCCATTCTCCAAGCTACGTTTTCATTACAGGGTGGGGAGAGTTGTTTAATATATTATTTATTTATATTATTTATTTTATTTATGCATTTATTTACTTTTCTCTTCCCCCTCATTTGGTTGCAGTGGTTTGTGTTTGGGTTCACCGCAGCCTGTCCAAGGCATTTCGTTGCCTCTGTTCTCCCTTTTTATTTATGTTTTTTAATTTTTTTTAACGTATCAAACACATTTCAAGGATAACACCTGTACACAGGGGGCTGCTTTTGTTTGTTTGTTTAGGTCTTTGTGTCACCATCCTTCTGAGAAACCACTGACATCTGAACAGTTGCAGGCTGGGCATTGAGGCAGGTCTAGGCATCAGGATCTCCCCAGGGAAGGGCCTTTCCCTCCCACTTACCCCAAACCTCCCCTCTGGAAGGGGCAAGGAGCTGCCACCACCATCAGGATTTTAGGAAAGGGGAAGGTGACCCCGGAGGGTGCTGATGGTCCCCAGAGGGCTCTGTTGGAGTTTATGGCCATCCCAGGGTGTTTGACTGGCAGAAACAGGGATGGGCTTCTTGTTTGGCCTCAGGACAGAGCTCTTTGTTAGTGGGTGTAAGCATGAATTAAAGGGTTTTTGGGGTGAGAGCTCTTAGCTGGCAGTGTCTGGTAAAGTCAAAACCTTATGGGTGTTCCTGGGGGACACAGGACAGGGGGTGTGTGGTCGCCCCAGGCTGTGATGTTGGGGACATACCAGGAGGGCAGCTCTGGGCTGGGAGGAAGGGCATGTGCTGGTGTGGAGGTGAGGCACCAGGAGGGTACTTTGGCTCCTGCTGTATTTTGTCAGGTCACCCTGAGCCTGTTGTGGGCATGGGGACACCACTGGCTGAGCCCTCACCAGCTGCATCACTGGGAACAAAGGTGGCATGAGCTGTGCTTTCCACACCCAGGTACTTCACCTGGGATAAGCATCACTTTGGGAAGGAGGCAAGAGTGCATTTAGGCTGGTACTATGCTTTGAGATGTCCTTGGTAAAGTAATGCAAAGAAAAGGAGTAGAAGCAAAGACTTCTCCTCAATTTTTGTGTGGATACTCTCCCAGCATCCTCCTGCCAAAACACAGCTGCCCGTGGGGAAAGCCTGGCTTCTCTCCTTCTTGAAATTATTCATTTATAAATGCTATCTTAAGAATTACTTTGCTAAAAGTAGCTTTTCCTTTCAGGACTTTTTGTTTTCTTTGGTTATGTTTTAGTGCAGTGTGCAATGGGAAGGGTGGGCTTGGAGAATGGAAAAAGAGGGAAATGAAAATTGGGCAAGAGATGAAAAAGTCCCTTTATGTTTCCTTCCAGGATTTTGGTGTTAGAAATAAGAGTTGGCTTTGAAAGGCTGTGAGGGTCATGGGCACACATGGTGTTCTGCTGTGTGAAGGATTTGATGTGCTTTTTCCCGCTTCCTGCTACACGAGCTGGCATCTTGCAGTGAATAGTCTGGTTTGGGTAACAGAGTCAGGTTCCTCTTTGGGCTCTGGAGCAAGCCTGGGCCACACAAGCCCAGGATGGCAGCAGGGCCACCAGAGCCCAGTGATTCACATGCTGAAGCCAAGGTCTCCCAAGATGAGCACTGCCCAGATCCAGTCTTGGTTTCTGGGAATTTCAGGGCCGAACCTGGTCTGGCTGGAGAATGAATTCAGAGAAAGAACTAGCCCAACTAGTCATGGAGGGTGAGAAGAAACTACTTAATCACGTGGCCATCAACATTAAGCACAAAGTTGCTTGAAACTGCTGGCAGGAGCTTTGTCAAAAAATAAAAAAATACAAATCAGGCAATGAAGAAAAATAACTTTCTGGGAAATTGATTCTTGATTATGGACAATGTGAACAGGGGACAATGGCCCAAATGATCATGTCATCATTGCTGGTTGTGTGCCTGGGCTTGGGTTGGGTTATTCACCAGGAGAAAACCATGATGTGTAGAAGTCTTTCCTTTAAAAGGTTGCAGCAACTGTCTTTCACCAGTATAATGGAAAGGCAACACCCTGGTAGCACATGAGAGCTCAGGGACCAGCACTGATGTATATTGGCACTGAAAGATTGGCTGTTGTCTCCAAGAGTGTCCTTCATACTTGAGTATGGAGATGGGTTTCATCCTGGTTACAGGACTTGTAAAAGGGATGACGGGCATGAGGAGGGAGAGAGAGATATATGTCAGTAAACCTGTGTAGAGAATAATCAGCCTTTTTGAGCATCTTCTTTTGAACCTCCTAGAAAAGCTTGGCATGCTTTGATTTTTCTGTTTGAGTCCTACTTTTGAAGAGAGGTTTCTTGTCTCTCACGTGATTGTGAATGATGAGCTCCCATGTTTCCACTGACAGGTCATCCTTTCACCTGGGTAGGTAAGCAAGCAGCACCACCCACTGCCAATCTCTGCTCTGAGTTACAACCACTGCTCCGTACAGCTTTTGTTGGGATATTTCTTCCTATGAATTCTGGATGGTTTAGGGAAAAATTTATTTTGCTGGTCTACTACAAGCCTTCTTAGGCTTTGATCAGTTCCATCTGCTGCTTTTTGTTGGCTTTTGGGTCCTAAAACAGGGTTGAGTGCTCAGGAGGTGTGACATGCTGTCATCTGTGACAGTGGCCATGTCCTGCAAGAGATCCCATCATCTGCAGCCTCTGACTCACCTGTTCCTCAACTGGTTGACTTGTTGCCTGATTTGATGCCAATGGGAAGTAAGAAGAGACACCTCCTTTACATTGGAGATGTTGCTGAGCATCCTTCTTCCATGTCAGCTTGTCAGCTGACTATGTGAAGGACTGGACCCTGTAACTAATCTTGCCCTCAGTGTTAGCTGTGGTTCCATGTGCCAGTCTGTGGCATGGAAAAGGAGGTTGCATTCCCCTCTTAACACTCTTCTTCAGCTCTGCAGCCGTGGCGAGTAATGTCACAACATGAAGGAGTGTGACCATGAAAGAGACACTGGCCTGAATTGTAAGCCACTGCACAGATGCCTTTATGTTGCCATCTGGAAGATGTTTTTGAGACAAAGCAGCTTCAGTGTGAGAAAATTAGAAAGCAGTGTTTAGCATTTGTAATGCCCCTTTGGCTGCACACCCAGTGATGAGCTGCATTGTCCTTGGATGTGGGGACGGGGCCCTTCTCTGAGACCAGTGACAATGCCCAGCATTGATCAGAGCCTTTGGCACAGGAGTGACTTGAGCATGGTGGTCATCTGGGCTATGTGGAGGTGGGGTCAATGACAACAGGCTGCAGACAGAGCTATCCAGAACATCCATCTTCCTTGAGACAGGAGAAGTTAAGGATGGGAGAGCAAACTCATTAATTCTTCCAAGGGCCTTGAAGTGCTCCAAAATCTGAATGGACTAAGCATCCCTTCCAGGAGGGGAAGCAGTTGATTTCCTGTTAGAGGGATGGCGATACCAAGGCACTGAGATTTGTGTCCCTCTTGTGATGGTGTTGAAGAGGGGTGGTGTAGCAGAAGGAAGGGAATGGGCATTCCTCAGCTTGCACTTGTCTTGCCTTAGCTACATTGTCATAATTCCCAGTGTTTGTGGAGGCCCATGAACAGGAGGACCTGAGCTGTGACAGCTGTTGGCTTCAGGCTGGGCTGCAGTTGTGTGGTATCTTTTTGTTGCTGCTGCTTCTCTGAGACTCTTTTGTTTGGGACCAGTGACCTCGGTGTGAGAGAGCGTGATGGAATGTAGAAATAACAGAGGAAATGGGCCCTAGATTTCAGGACCACAAGTAGTGATTTTTCTCCTAAGTCTTCTAATTTAAGTCCTTTCTTCTCCATCAAGTTCAGCATAACCCATGCAGATGTTGTGGACCTGGAGTTGGATGATTTCAGCTTGGAGGAGTGGACAGTGCAGGTTGGGGCTGGTGGAGTACTTCTTTTTCCTGTACACCCCATGCACACGAGGATGACTTTGTGGTGGGGCCAACACATGAGCTGTGGGCTCTCTGGAGTTTGCCCACATATGCAGGTATTTGCCAAACCCTCCTGTGAAAACTGGGGATGGAATGAGCCTTGTTTGCTCATCCTCACTTGGTCTCCGTGTGTCCAGAGCCTGCACAGATGGGAGAGATGGGCCTCTGCCTGCTGGAAGAGTTGCTGTCTACAGAATGGCATGAAGCTTGGGACCTCCCTGCCAGGAGGGGACAGGGAGGCAGAGAGAGGACAGGCAACCCTGGCCGTGACTGGGATGGAAATGGCCACACCAAGGTACCTGTGGGGAAGGTTTCTGCCACAAGCCCTGTGACAAACATTTCTAACAGGGTTTGCTGGGGATTTCTACGTTTTTTAAAAAAATATCAAAAAATCTGTCTCTTTCTCTTTCTTCTCATGTTAAGGGCCAGAGTATTGGGATAGGGAGACTGGAAATTTGGTATTTCTCTGGGACAGATGCAAAGCAATGAGGTCTTTCCTTTCCCATGGCCTTTCCTTGTGCCGTGGTTCCCTCCAGCACTTGCGAGGGGCAGGTTGCTATCTCAGACGAGTAGTAATTTTTTTTTTCCCTTTTCATATTATAAAATACAAACAAATGACAGAAAAGGTCAGGTGGTGGGAGACAGGAGGGGCTTCAGCTGGCTCAGAGCTGTAGGGACCGTCGCTTCCTCCCAGAGATGTTACGGTGGTTGTAAGGTCGCATCTTCATTTCCACAAAGGGGATGGAGAACTCGTGGCCTTTCCAATGGTACCAGTTAATGCCCTGGCAGGAGGGAGAGAAAGGCAGAGGGTAAAGAAAGATCCTAACAAGAAACTAGAATGGGAGAGGAAGGAAATAACGTTGACTGCTGTAGAGAAGCCAGAAGGAAAAGCTTGCTATAGCAGGAGCAAGAAACTCTCCTGCTGCCATGGCTTGATTTTTTTTTTCCCCACTGCTCAAAGGCTGATCAAATTTCATGTAGTTATATATTTTTAATCTAACACATTACAACAAATGAGCATGGCAGCCTGTGTGAGGCACAAAGCTTTAGCCTAGATGGCTTGAAGGTGGCTCCCTTCACTCCAGCTGGTGTGGGATCATGCCACCAGTTCTCCTTACCCTGGTGCTCCTATCACAGAGCCCCAGCCCTAACCTAGGCTTGCTGTCATGCTCCCCTAGAAGAAATCCCAGAGGCTTTCAAGCCAGCTGTGCCCTTACCTGGCTGTGCCGGGACTCTCCGTACTTGCCGTTGAGGTTGGTGCGGTGGCAGTTCTTGTACCACCAGGCCCCTTTGTAGGACATGGCACAGTTGGTCACAGCAACGTCGTTGTCCCTGTCCTTGGTGGAGAAGGGGCGGCCCTGGTGGTAGGTGAGGGAGTCTCCTGTGGAAAGAGGTGCCATTAAAGGTGATGGAGTAGGAGTTATCTGGTCTTTTCACCAGGAAATTAGGAAATGGTTATGTGGTAGCCTGCCAATCAATGTCTCAAGCTGACAGTCTGGGAATAGCATTAACTGGAATTGCTCACAATTGGTTCATCTGAGGTCCTCTGCTGTCTGTTTAGGATCAGTGCAGACCATAGCAAATCTTAGAGGCTGCTTGGCTTTGTCAGATAAAGTGCTATATGTGTTTGGATCTGAATGTGACTGTCTCAGAAATTAATTCAATCCCAGATTTTGGCATCCCTGATTTCCTGAGGCTTGGCTCTGCTATATAACTTCAGGATGCTTTCAGCCTCCTTCTTTCCTGTTAGGCAGAGAGAGCTTTTTCTCTCAAAGGAGACCAAGCATTCATCTCTTGAACTAAGAGGCTTCTCCCTTTGGATAAGAGGAAGAGGTTTTTGGAAGGTGGTGTCTTATTCCACCAAAACCTCCAGCCTGATTTCACCTCCTCACTAGAGAACTAGAGAGCTGGTTTTGCGTGAAAGAAAAGCCAGAGTAAAATATGGTCATTAATAATTGAATGATGTGCTTACAGGAGACATTCTTAATATGCTCCTTGGTGTTCCCTAAGGACATATGAAGTGGACTCACGCCAGCTGTGTGCAATCCAGCCATGGAGAGACTTACTAGAAAATCTCTTGGCAGTGAACCATTTGTCCAACCCTGGCTCCCTTAGTTCATGGTGGAGCAGAATCTCATTGGCTGGATGGCTAGAAGAAGAGTTTGCATGGGGAAAGAGGAGGGAATCATGTCTGCATGACACTATTGCTGGCATTTTTGGCAATAGGTTGGGTGTCCTGTGCTCTGGGACTTGAGGTTAGAGCAAGTGCTTTGTTGCACACAACCAAGATTCCTCTCTTCCAGTGGCAATTAACAGGTATTGAATATGGAAATTCCTGCATTTCAGGTATGTTGTGGGGTTCCTAGCTAAGTACATGATTGAATTTTTGTCATGGAGGCTTGCACTGGGCATGTCTATCCCAGCTAAAGGGGCTGCAGTTGTATCTCTTCTCCCTTCTTGAGGAAGAGATCCCCTGGGCCCTCTCTCTGTCACCCACTCTTCTTGTGGGCAACTCTAAGTCTCCTGAATCAACTAAGCAAGCAGGTGTGACAGTGTCCTTGCAAAACTGGCCAGTGTTTGGCCTCTACATGAGGAAATGACTCAGAGGATTTCAGATTTTTCCATAGCTGTGGAAAGGCAATAAATACACCCTCCAGCACGGCATCAATAGCCAGCTGTGGTTATTGCCAAGTGAGATGACACCTCTGATGATTGACCTGGTTATTTGAACAGCAATGTCTCTGATATTAAATATCTAATCCCCAATGGAAAATTCCCTATGTCCTTAGTGCGATTTATCAGCCTGGTTTACATGATGGACTGCAGGAAGGCAGAACGGACTATGGGTGTGTGTCTTGCCACTGTAGACAAGTGAGCTTTCATGTTGGGATTTCCTTTACGGTCTCGGACCCACTGGTCACAGGATTTCCCAAGATCCGTGCTAGGGCTGCACAAGGCTGTACCTGAAGTGCCATTGTAGTCCCCAATTCTCAGTTTGTACAGGCTGCGGGCGTCGCCAATGGAGAACTTGTCGTAGTAGGCGTAGGTCGCCTCCTGACCGTCCCTCATGTCTATGCGCAGCTCGTAGCGTCCCTGGGATGTGATCTTGTGGATGTTATCCAAGCCTGTTGAGACAGTGAAACGCTTGTTGAGAGCCAGTTTCTAGATCCGCTCTGTGGAAAAACAAGGAAAGCTCTGGGCAAATAAAACAGCAGTGGGAAATGAGAGCACGAGAGGAATCAAAGAGCAGCAGCAGCACTTGTGGTGAGTCTGTGCATCTGCTGGCACTGCTGGGGTCTGAGCTTTCTGTCCCCACTCAAGCTTCTCTGTGGCTAAGAGCAGTGGGTTCAAGGCCCAGGTTCAGATTTCTCCATGCTGCTGAATCTGGGGACATTCAGCTCTTGAGCCCTGGTGCTTCTTATACTGTTGTTAAGCTCCTGTACAAGCCAGAGTGTGTTTATGCTGCAGGTCCCTTGGCTCGTGTTCAGGTTTTGGAGGAGCACACTCAATTTCAGAGCTGTGCTGTGTCTCCCAGTCACTCCTTTCCCACTTTCTTGGAACAACTGACTTTCTGGCCACCAGTGCAACCTGTAGTCATCCAAAGGAAGATGGTGGGTTTTGGTCCATGAAAGCTACCAGCATGTCCCCTTTCTCTTCTAGAAAGAGCAAAGGTAGCTGCTGACCTTCAGAATGTGCTTTTATATGGTGTGCCTATGCATGACTTCCTCATGTGAAGGGCAGGGAATGAACAGAAGGAAAACTGTCTGAGGGAGAATGTAGAGGAATGTGGTGAAGGGCACGGAGCCAGCAGCTGGCACGGCTGAGCAGCACAGTGCACATGGAACTCAGGTTTGACACTGCGATGAAAGACAACCAGTGAAGCTCATACCCAGCCAAAACTCGTCCTCCAAGTTTCCAAAGCCAACCCGGTAATCCGCCCATTTCCGAAAGAAATCCGTCAGACCGTTCTGCCGCCGCTGGAAGACCTGATGTGGAGGAAGACCAGAGGGAAAATCATCATGATGGAGATGAGAAGCAGCTTTGCTGGGCTTTGGACACACAAAGTAAAGATAACACTTTGTCTTTCCATCGTGCCTTTCAGGGGAGAAAATTGCAATGCCCATCCAGTTAGTGTTAATTGCAGCCATGCAATTAATTCATGTGCAGATGTAGAAGCCAAACAGATGTTAGACAATGTCCAGAGCAAATCAATGTTAGAATAGGAAGGAATTGGCCTTTGAGCTTTCAGGTTAACTAACACATGGTGCCTCTGGTTTTCTAGCACGTGATTCTGCTTTGAGCTGGCTGTTTCTCTGATACCCAAGGGGATGCTCTGAAGCAGAGTGAGAGGGAAATGTACTGGCTAGAAATCAGCATTTGAGGAAGCCCATTTTTTTGACTATACATCTAGCAGGGTTTTGTATAATGTGTGTAAGTAAGAGTTTGACATGAATAAGATCAAAGCACCATGGCATTATTTACTTAAGCTGTCAGTCCATCTATGTCAAGACAAGCAGTGTTTGTGCAATTCAAAAGCTAAACAGGCATTTGTTTCCAAAGTGCTCCTGTGCAGACTCAATCGGGGTGATGCCTGACGCCCTCCTTCTGCAGGCAGCGTGAATCATTCCCCGTGAAAGCTACCGGCCATTAATTTCATTTCTAGAACAATAAATCAGCTTCACTCACAGATTTGGCTCTCCAAAAGCACTGCAAACATGTCAAATAAATCAAAGGGCATTTCTCCAAGTGTAACTATTATTACCGGAGCGTGGGCCATTCCCTGTGGTGTGGGAAATGAAGCGTGCGCTACTGAAGCCGGCTGTCATTCCCGCGCAATGTGGCGCTTGGCTTTGCTGGTGGGCTGAGGCTCAGTGACTTGGTGGTGGGGACAACATGCAGGACAGCCACACGGACACTCACAATCCAGCCACCTCCGTCGGTGGTCATGTCGCAGTACACCGGCACCCGCTGGCTGAGGTCCCCGTTGATGGAGATGGTGTAGACGCCGCTCAGCGTGTCTCCGTTCATCAGGTGCTGGGCGCAGTCCTGAGGGTTAGCAAAGACACGGCCTCCTGCAAAACCAAACAAAATGGTCAGATTTAAGCAAAGAGACACCTTTCCCCATGCCTCAGACCCCACCAGTTACAATCCAGGCAAGGTCTATCTTGGCTTGTGTGTTCCATGTAATTCTGCAAGGCAGTGAGACTTTACATCTGCCATCAACCTCAGAGGACTTAATGGGAAAAAATGTGTGCATATATTAATTATTCTTCCATATGTCCTATATTGGACAGATGCATAGTAACGTCTTGATGAATGATGAGGGATGTCACTTCTTGGACCATCTTTCTGCACCGTGTCTGAAACCCTGGGGTTTAAGCTGTCACCAGCAGATTTAGACAGCTGTGAAAATACCAAAACCTGTTCTCCTCTCAGGATTGCCAGCTCCAATCAAGTTTTATAACTTTACTCATTCCAGGGGGATTCTCCTGATTCTCCATGCCCTTGGAAATGATGGTGGACTTATGCTGAGCTAATTGTCACTTGCAAGCTGAGCAGGAATGAGGCTGTGGGAGATGCTAGAGACAGGCAGCATGGGCTGTGTGACTGTTACAGCTGTTCTCTGATGAGGAAACATTTGGTGGCCACTTCGTGGTCAGAGTTTAGAAGAGTCTTAATTGTGAGACTATGGCAGAATTGGAATGTTAACTCTGGGAACAATTTTTTCTTATTTAATCCAAATTTAATCGTTGATGTTGGTGCACGTGGATGATGGAATAAAAGAGTGCAGAGCTGGCAATGTGGATGTGGTTTTCAAGAATGTCTCTGTCATACAGTGAGAAGGTGTGAAGGACCTTCAAATCATTTATGCTGTGTGTGTCCATCACAGGTCTGTAGTGCCCCACAGGACCAAGGAATAACCCTTATCTGTTGCTTCCCTTGGGTGTATTCCCCCCACCTTGTGACCTGAAGATTTGGAGGTCATTGCTTTGTCTACATGTTGAAGATCCCCTCTCTTTCCCGTTTTCATGGTCTGTAGCACAGTCTGGTGAGACATTGTATTTTATAGTATCCAACAATGAGAACTTCTTCAAAGGCAACCACTTCGGGCTCCCCTGAGCTCTGCAAAGATTGCTTGTTTCTTAATTTATATTCATATCTATAAGAGCCAAGGAGACCTTGAAAGACATTTCAAACCACTATAAATTATAAATACTGTATATGTTTCTTTTTTTGTCTCATCTGTATACAATTCCCCAAGAACCTTATGCAAACATGAAACAAACGAGGCTGAGCTATTAATATGTCAGAGGGAATAGAAGAACCCCAGGATGTGTACTGTAAGCAGAAGGAAGCAAAACAATTTAAATTAAGCCTGGATGGTTGTCTTTTTTTTTTTTTTTTTGATCTCCTTAAAGACAAGTTCTTGTTCTCTATGAAGTGCCCTGATGCATTGCCAGAGTCAATTGAATCCCAGATCTGGATGCTTTGATGAGAGATGCTGTCCATGGATTGCACTGCCTTGGTGATAGTTCCTGGTTGCTTCTGTCTCATCGATTTTGGGGTAAGTGGGGAGAAACTGGTTTGTTGCTAATGCCTATCTTCATCTTAAAAGCAAGTTAAATGTGTTGGATGCTGCATCAGCTGACAATGGTGACTAATGCTGCTGATGTCTGACATTTGTGTTTGATGGAGAAGGTGCTCTCCTTGCCTGACGTGAGTGGGTTTCTGCTGCTTTATCCCAGCTGAGAAGTCACCCCCATGGAGTTTCACCCCTGACTCCTAAGCAGCCTTGTCTCAAAGATTGCATGTATTTTTCCATCACCTGCCTGAATTGCACTGGCTTTATGTGCATGCATAAGAGGTGAGAATAACCGGAAAGACCGTTCTGTAGATTCATTAGAGAAGTCTTTACTTCTTTTGTTGACATAAATAGTTTCTGTTATCTCTTAAAAGCAGGTAAAGGGACCTTTGCATATAACTGAGGTGAGGAAGTGTGTCCACAGCAGATTCAAAGAAAACTCTCCTAATTGAACTGGCAGCACAGATAGGAGCAATTTTGGTGGACATCATCTTGAGATTTCTCAGTGGTTTTGAAGCCCAGGAAAAACACTATTGGATTCAGCCCTGAACAAGATGCATTCTGTCTGTAAGTGCCCTGGCCTAGCCATGCTTTTCAAACAGGATGAGAGACAATTTGCTCTGCATAGTTTCTATTGTGAGTGGTTGCAGAGAATGGGAGCAGTGGTGACCTTCTCATGCAAGCTTCATTCTTGGAAACATAAGTCTTCTGTCTGTGAGGGTTGTGGTGACTGTGCATGCCCACCTTTTGATTTTCAGAGGAAACCATTCCCAATGCTTTAGTGCCTTAGTGGATTGTGAATGCTCTAGAATTAGAGTGGGGAGGAATAATGCAATTAGATAAAGTCAGTGGATCAGATAAAGTACTGGCTCTGCTATCTGTGACTCAATCAGTGGTGGTGGGGATGCATTTGCTTGGTATTTCCAGGGATACCCCATCCTTGGAAACTTTCAAGGTCAAGTTCAACAGGGCTCTGAGCAACCTGATCAAGTTGAAGATGACCCTGCTTGCTGCAGGGGGGTTGAACTAGATGACCTTTAAACATTCTTTCCACCCCAAACTATTCTATGATTCTTTGATATTTGTGAGCAATTGGATGATGTCTACAGCATGGGGACACTGGCTGGGTCCTCTCCCAGGAGCATACCTGCTGATGCATGTTGTGGATTTTAGTGGGTATTTTTTTCCTCTGTTTATGCAGTTGAGGAGGGGCAGGGGCAAGGCAAAGGGCCTGGTAGATGGTTCTGAAGCTCAAATCACCTTGCCCTGGGCTGGGTCTTGTGTTTGTATTGTAGATCTTTCAGCCATTAACAGCAAAGCAGCACTGTGGGTCATGGCACTGTAAGCACCTCTCTATGGATCATGATGGAATGCTGCCTGAGGAGGGCAAGTCCATAGGAGCATGGTGCCTGGGCTAACCTCCAGCTGTGTGAGGGGAAGCCCTGTGAGTCTCACCTGTGGTGAAGGAGGTGGAGATGAAGCTGCTCCGCACGGCGTTTTGGGCGGCCTGCAGGCGCACGGTGTACTCCGTGGTCTCTGAGAGCCCCTCCAGGCGGATCCACGTGTCCTCGGCATCCACAATCAGCTCCTGTACATGGGTCCCAGAAGGAGGCAGACACCAAGAGCAACAGATGAGAAAAGCGATGGGGAGCCTAAAGAGCAAGTGAGGAGGGAAGGGAAGCCACAAACTACTGCAGCCCTTGGAGCCTGGCTGAGGAGCGCTGCATGACTGCTTACACCCCTGGACTGAGTGAACATGAGATCTGTCAATATAGTCAACATTTCGGGATGGTTTGGGTGGCAGAAAGCAAGCTGGTTTGGAGACAGATTTAAAGGTTTGCAGTCTGTGTGCTCTGTTTACTGGCTCTGTTGAGATCTGTGTGCCCTCAGTACAAGACATGACTGATTGCCCAAGCAGTGCAAGGAGTAGAGCTGGCCAAACCTGGTTATCAGCCAGTTTTGACTCCGTCGATTCCTGTCACGTTAATTTTTCTGGTTGTCAGCCAGTGCCACACAGCATTATTGAACCCCTTCTGCAAAGCCATTGTCCTTTGGCTGCTGCGAGCCAATCACACCGGCAAAGGAAACCTGACTGTTTGCCATGACGTGTTTCTGATAGTGGTTGTTGCAGCTCCTCCAGACAGGCAGATGTGGACACACTCATTAAATAATCAAATGTATTGTATTGCAGGATTAATCAGCTGTCTGTGCCTATCTTCCTTTTTGCAGGAAGGGCAAATGGCATTTTTAGCATCTCTGTTTGCAGAATAATATTCTCCTGCCTCAGCTTGCTTGTGTTTCACAAGCTGTGAATTTCCCCTGTTCCTCCAAACTTTCCAGGTAACCCCTCTATGCCCAGACCAGCAGGTGTGCATAAAAATTTTGCCTTAGGCAATGTCTTCTTGCTTTTCCCCATTATCCTGATTATGCAGGAAGTAGTGCCTGCGCTTCTGGCCTCCCTGAGCCGGTGAGCATCATTCTTCTGCTTTGTTTGGTTTCTCCTGCTTGTTTTACTTATTGTTCCCTGACTTAAAGAGCCTCTCTTTTGTGAGGACTGACTCACCTTCCGGCTGCCGTCAGTGGATCTGTAGGTCATGACGTAGTTCTCGATCTCTCCCACAGGAGGAACCCAGGACAGCAGCGCGCTCCGTCGGGTGACTTCACTGGCTGTCAGATTTGTTGGAGGATCCAAAACTGCAAGAGTGGATAGGGACCCAGGGAAGTGCAATTTCTCACACACAACCACCCCAGCCCTGCTTTCCAACTCGGTACACTGGGATTCAACCTTGCAACACTGATGTGCAGCCCAAATCCATCCTCACCCTCAGTTTCAAGACCACATCACTCATTCCCAGCCTTGAACAGGGCTCTGCAAACCCCTTAGAGGTCCTCCTCTACCTGGATGCCACCCTAAGGGTAACAGCCATGAAATTCATGTGCTATGGGACCTCTCAAGCAGCTTGTGAGCAAAATGTGTTGTAGTGGTCTTCTGGACTATGGCCTTGGGCAAAGAAAAGACCTGGTCAAGGGTCTTCTCAGGAAACCACATCCAGGGGAAATCACTGAAAGAAAGGGATGGATGGATGGATGTTGAAAGACTGAAAATGATGGTTGATGCTTGTTGATTAAAATTGTGTTCTTGTGTTGTGCCCTGCACTGGTATTTTGGACTGGTGTTTGTGTCCTTTTGGCATGTGGCTACCTCCATGCCCACAGTATGTAACAGGTGCTTTGGCTTTTTTTCTGACTGCTTTTCCTGGGGTGGGTGCACGGCAGAGGGTGAGGAGTGAGGGAGGTGGTTGTACGTACGAGTTGTGAAGTTGGTGCTGATGGTCTGGCTGGTGAGAGGCCCGCTGGTGGCGTACATGGAGACTGTGTAGGTGGTACTGGGCAGCAGGTTGGTCAGCTGGTACTCCTGGTTGTCTCCATCCACGAGAATTGTTTCTCCTGCAACTGTAAGTGAAAAGGGATGACTTAGGGTAGACGTTCAAGGTGGTTCTCCAAAATGTGTCTCTGGGTATGACCTCAGCAATAAAAGCGCTTCTGTTGCTGAAGCACCATGAGGTACTGTGCAGCAGGTGAGCTGTAGTGGTGCTGTTCAATCTGAAGGATGGCCCTATTTTTCCCACAATCCCTATAAAACCCAAGGCAAGGGCTGCTTCCCTACTCCCCCTGCAGAGCTGCTTCCCTACTTCCCCTACTCTGCACCTGCAGAGCCCTGAGCTTTGGGATGGGAGAGAGGTGGAGGTGAGCTGACACAGCCCCACTGTACCTGCATGGCGCGTGAGGATGAGGACATAGCTCTCCACGTCCACCAGCGGCGGGTTCCACTGCAGCAGCGCCTCGGTCGGAGTGATGTTGGTGGCCGTGACCCCCAGGGGGACATCCATGGCTGTGCGGGGGAGAGAGTCAGGAGACTGGATTATGAACTGGAAGGGCTTCTTGTGACACATCACTCGACATCGTGCCCTGCTGCCTGCAGAGGAGGTACTGCTGCCCAACCTGGAGTGCAGAGATGTCACAGCTGATGCTACTCTGCTACCTGGGCTGCTCTTCCACTGTTTTCCTGCTGCACAGTCTGGGATGTTAGGGGTTTTCTTTAGGTTTTGACGAGTCTGGAGATAGCAGAGGGTTTTATTCTTGCAGCAGATGCTGTTTGTGGCAGGGCTTCTCTAGGGATTATTTCTGGAAATCTGTACTCCATTTAAGAAAGGTTTTCATGATTGCCCAGCATCATGTTTCTGGCTTGCCTGTGCCTGTTACACAGGTTTATCACTTTCACCCATGACTACCCTTGAATATTTGGGATAAGCTTTGCTGAGGCATACTTCAAAAGCATGCCTTTGAGCCCTTGAGCCCTCATGTGCCTTGCTTATCATCTCCAGCTTGCATCCAGCTGGTGTGAGGTCCAGCTTGCTCTCAGTCACCTGAGTACTAGTGCAAGCAGGGACTGCCAGCCCTGCCCAGGGCTGGACCTGACACTGTTGGATTGTTCCCTGCCCTCCAGGAGCTCCTTCCCACCTGTGTATGCGATGATGGAGGCCAGCTCGCTCTCCTCCCGGCCCCGCACGCTCTTCACCCCGATCTCGTACTTGGTGGCGGGTTGCAGGTGGTGGAGGGCGTACTCGGTGGCATCCCTGGCGATGGCTGTGCTGTCTGTCCTCCCTGCAGAGGTGGAACCAAGAGCTTTGACATTGCAGCTGGCCCCATCCCTGGGGTACAGGAGGGGCTTGGGAGGGGAGGGCAGTTCCACGAGACACTGGAGGTAACTGGGCTCCGTGCCTGCAGGTGCACTCCTGTGTGCCCATCACTCTGCTGGCCTGACCTTCTCAGCATCACAGGCAAAACTGGGGCCAAGGGAGAT
Organism: Climacteris rufus; assembly: GCA_013398175.1. Classification (NCBI taxonomy): domain Eukaryota; kingdom Metazoa; phylum Chordata; class Aves; order Passeriformes; family Climacteridae; genus Climacteris; species Climacteris rufus. The sequence goes on along the minus strand of VZRZ01006338.1, from coordinate 532,388 downwards.
GAGGTAGTGGAAGCAGGTGAGGGAGGTGGAATTTCAGGATTGAGCCCTGAATTAACCATTTCTGGGGAGAACACACTGCTGGGGGTCATTATGTGTGTCCCTCTGTGCCCAGCTGGCCCTTGCCTGCAGTGGTCCCTTCCCATCCTCATCCCAGACACCCCATCCTCTGTCCCTGTAGCCAATCCCAGTTCTTGGTTGCTTTGCCTAGGGCACCAGGATGCTGCCGGGGTGAGGATGACCCGGTGGCTTGCTTGGGCCAGCAGATGGTGGGAGGGTTGGCAGCTGTGAGCTCAGGGCATGAACAGGAATGGTCTGGCCTGTTACCTTCATCAGCACGGTAGGAAATTCTGTAGTGGTCGAAGACAGCGGTGGGAGCACTCCAGTAGACCATCATGGACTCCTGGGTGACGTTGCCCACCCTGAGGTCCTTCGGCGCGTCGATCCCTGGTGAGATGAGCACAGAGAAAAGCTGTGGCAGGCAGGTCCCCTACCCGTCCTGCTGCCTGCCCTCCTGGTGACGCCCCGTGCCTGGCGGGGGGTGTCCCGTGGTACCTGTTGTGATGGAGCCCACGACGGGCTCGGAGCTGATGGAGCCGTGCACGGCCACCAGGGACACCAGGTACTCGGTGGATGGCTGCAGGCCCGTCAGGCTGGCGTGCCTGCGGGTGCCGTCCAGTGTGACCTGCTGTGCCTCCTCCTCGTCCCGGGGGCTGTAGGTGAGGATGAGGCGGTCTGCTGGTGGGGATGGGTCACTCCATGTGACATTCACGCTGGAGGACGTCAGCTGGGAGAAGTGCAGCTGCGAGATGGGCCGGACACCTGGAAGATGGAGAAGAAAGATGCAACCCCAAGCGTCTGCAGATCCTGATCTTCATGTTTTTCCCAGTACTTGTATAGGAAACACCCAGGAGAGGTGGCAAAGCTGAAGATCTCGGCTCTCCATTGATCTGAAACTCTGCTGGAATCAAGAGCAGAACCAGGAGAGGAAAAATGGTGCTTTTCTCAGCTCCACCTGCAAACATCCTCCATCCCAGACCCATATGGTGGGTGATGGAGCTGTCCCACTAGAGATGCTATGTGTTGTCTGCACTTCATGATCGCAGACTTTTCAGCCAGAGGTCCTTGTGAGGTCCCTCAAGGTTTCATTTCTTTGATGGACAGAAAGGCCACCCTGACCACAGAGGACAGCAGAAGGCTGCCTGTTCCCCCAGTCCTGTCTGGTGCTTTTGGGATCCTCCAGCCAAGCAAGTGTGCTCAGTGCTGCTGGCCAGAGGGATTGAGCCACCACATTAGTAGGGCCATCCTCTTTTGAGGTCAACAGAGCTGTTCCAGTGTGGACACATTGACCCCTGCTCTCATCCCCATCACAACCTCAAGGGTTTTGGTGCCAGGGACATGGTGGGCTGGCCGAGGTGCCAACAAGGTCAGTGCCCTTTCCCCCATCCCAGCCTGTCCCTACCTGTGAAGGCATCCACGGTGGCCTCCAGGCTCTGCTGCCGTCCCCTCTCGGCGATGATGGAGATGGTGTACTCCGTGCCAGGCTCCAGCTCCGAGAGGGTGAGCTGCGACTCATCCCGGGACACGGTCACTTCCGAGGCCATCCCGGAGGCCGGGGTGAAGGTCACACGGTAGTGGTCGATGGGACCCGCGGCTTTGGTCCAGGCCAGTGAGATGGATGTCTCTGTGGAGGCTGTCACCACGAGGTCCCGGGGGCTGTCAAGCTCTGTGGGAGAGGGTTGGTGCAGAGCTTTGTCCCCATACACGGACTGTCCTATGGGGACGTCTGAGCCATAGGAGCCAGCTGTGCTTGGAGCAGGCAGTGGGGCCACACTCACCAGTCCTGGCGTTCATGGTCGCTGGCACGCTCTGCTGGCTGTCCATCACGGCTGAGATCCCGATGCCGTACTCTGTTCCTGGCACCAGATCTACCAGGGGGTGCAAAGGACATGAAGGGGTTTGAGAGCAGCACATGGCAGGGTGTGTCCCCCTCCTCCACCTCTCACAGGTCGGGACAGGGGAGGACCCTCCAGAGCATCCCTGGGGTGAGCAGCTCTCCCACAGGTCAGCAGTTTCTCTGCGCATTGCAGAAGAGCTGAGCCTTTTTAAAAAGCCCCGTGGATGCCTTTGGACAGTGAATTTGGATTATTTTAGCTCAGAAACAAGCCATTTTTAAAAGTTGTTGCTGAGGTCTGCTGTAATTGCTGGCAGCGAGACAGAAGCTCTGTGTGTGTGAGCTGAGATGGGAACGATAAAGTAGCTATATTTGTTTCCAAAGTGATGCAACATCAAATATTGTCACAGGGCTGGTGTCTTGAAGAGAAATGAATTATGCAGAGTAAATGAAATGCACATTAATTGGGAAAGGTGCAGTCTTTCTGGGAGGCGAATCAAGCCCTGCTCCCTGGGGTGGACATATCCTGAGGTGCCTCTCTCAAGGAACTTGGGAATCAAGCTCGACCAGCTCCTTTCCTCTTGCACTGTCTTATCTCCATGGGGTATCTCCTGCTTCTGCCTGTCACTTGTGCTTGCCTGCTGGTGGTTTTATTCCCCTCTTCCCTTTGCTTCATGATCTTTCCCACAAAGTTAGAAAAAGGCATAAACTCTCCAGCTCAGCTTCACCGTGCCTTGCCCAGGGGCAGCATCCCCTGGAGCCACCAAAACCTTTCCCAGGAGGTCAGGAGAGAAGGAAACTCTCATCCCCTGCTCATCTCTTGCTACAGTGCAGTCTTGGTGATGGGGAGAAGATGGACCCCCTTGGCCCTGCTCAATAAGCGTCAAAAGTATCCTGGAAATGAGAAGAGCTTGGGAGAAGGGAAGAAGAAGGGAAGGAGAAGGAAGAAATGAGCAGGAGGGTATGAAACAATCCCTTTTTTCTCCCAGCTCTTTTGGGAAGAGCAAAATTAGGGTTATTTCTGTGCAAATGCTGTTTTAAGAGAGACTATGAGTCAGGGGCAGGCTTGCTGCACTTTTAAGCTTAAATCTTTGATAAACTCTGCTCAGTGCCATTCCTCACTGCTTTCCCTGCAAGTAGATGAGATTGGCTGAAAGAACGGCTACTTGCTCTCATGCCATGGATCCCACCAGGTCCTGGGTGGCTGGAAACAAACACCAGTGGGTTTTGTGCCACATCCAACAAGACTGGAGGACATGACTACTCTGTACATAACAGAGCTATGGCAGAGGCTCATGTGCCATCCACACTATGACTATCATGGCTTTTTTTTTCTTTTTTTTGTGCTAGCAGAATGGTTTTTTGGTTATTTTCTGCTATGATTAGATTTTTTTTAATTGGTTTGTTTGTTACATAGTGCCCTGGGAACTGGAAGCAATGCACTTAGGTGATGATGGAGGCACTATAAAAATCACTCTCTGCTATCGACTTCAGCCTCTGCATCTCTGCAGCTTGCTGTTGTGGGGTTTCTTGCAGCCCTGCCTGAGCCTGCAGACTTGGCAGCTTTTTTAGTTTTATTGAGAAACACAAGAACCTTCAGGCTGCCACATCCTCCCAGGCAAGCTCAAGCCAAGCCATGGGTATCATCCCAGTGTGTGTCACTGGGGTAGTGTTGTATCTCTTCCCAGGGAGGAGGATTTGGCCCATTTTTAATGCTTCTCCCTTAGAAAGCCAATAAATGTCCTAGAGGAAAGCTAGCACTGTCTCTGATGTCATCCTATTTCTCCACACAGGTTCTCATCATGAACACAGCAGAAACCAGCCCTAGCACTTTTCCTCTTTCTGCATTCTACAGTTTTCAAGATAACTGCTCTAACTGCCTTTGTGCCCTCCAGCCTTTCTTGTGACTCTGCTGCTGTGCCTGTAACTTAACTTTTCATGGCTCCACTGAACTTTCTCCTATAGCTCCATATGGCAGATTCCTGAGCCCTGGAAGGTCCTGGGAAGGCAGAGAGTCAACATGGAAGAACGTGGTGTCCTGCCATACTGAAGAGCTTCAAGGTGAATGAGAGAACCTTTTTTTTTTAATATAACTAAGTCTTTTCTTTGCTCAAAAGATGCCATCAGAGTGGCAAATCTGTAAGGCAAGCAATTCTAGTCAAAAAACAAGGAAACCACATCTCACATGGTGCTTTGCTGTGTTGCTGCATGAGGTGTTTGGGGTTTTCCTGGCAGTGGGAGGTGGGTGGTGTTTGCAGCACCTCTGCTGGCCTGAATAATGTACCACTTAAATGACTTGCTCAAAAATAGCACCTCTAGATCTGGGTCTGCTTGGAGCCCAGTCTGGAAAAAGGCAACAAACTCGGGCAGCCTGGCTCCCCATCACTGCCCACAGGGCATCATCACCCGAGGCTCTTTCCAAGAAAGCAAAAAACAGAGGGTTGAAATAATATTTCCTGTAGATCAGCCTAAACAGGCTGCTTCTTCCCATTTCTCACTTTGCTCTTTGCCAGCTCTATTTGCCACCTGGACAGATCCTTGCTGGAGGTGCATCACTTGGAGATGTATCCAGACCCACGCAGGGGAAAATGAGCTCTATCCCAAGGAAAACCCTCTCTCCAGTAACTAGTAAACTCCAAAACAGCCTCAAACGTGTGCCAGTGTAAGGGCAACTGAGCATTGGTGCTGATTGGGGCTCTCCATTGCCTGCCTGCCGGGGAGGAGGAGGATGAGGGGAAGGAAGGGCGCGTACCTGCGAGGGTGGCCCGGGTGGTGGGCCCGGTGTTGCGCGGCACCAGGACCTCGTGGTAGTGCTCCCCGGCCAGGGTGCTGTACACCACCCTGTAGCTGTGCGCCTCGGCCTCGCTGTTGTCCCAGGCGAGCTCGAGGCTGGCGGGGCTGCGCGAGCCCACACGGAGGTTCTTGGGGGCATCGATCTCTGCGCAACACAAGGGAGAGAGGCACCGTCTGAGCCGGGAGCGCCCCGCGGCCCTGCCGCGGTGGGACAGCGCCCGAGGGGCTCCTCCTCGCCACGGCCTGTCCTGGCACCAAGGGCTGAACGCTTGCTCTCACCTCCTGCTCAGCACAGCCTGGGAGGTGCCACCCAGGAGAGCGGTGCAAATGCTGGGGCACTCACAGCGTCCTCGGGAAGTTGGTTTGGGAGCTAATTCCATGTTGTTTCAAAAAGAAAACTCTTTCCCCCCATATTAGAGTAAGAGAAACTGAGGCACTGTGATTAAGAGAAAAAGGGCTCTGTAGCAGCCATGCATTGGCCTGAACTGCTCTTAGAAGAACCTTGAGCATCTTTACAGGCTCATTCACACTCAGACAATCCCCCAAGGGTTTGTTTATTGGTGCTGCTGAGGCTGTGTACTGAATCTGCCCTGGTTTGCACAATAAACCCCCAATGTTAACTTTCTGAGCAATGGGTTAGGGCTGGGCACCAGCAGATGGTAGGTAATGGTGATGGATCTGAGTTTGGAGGGGTATTTTTTATGTTGCCTTTTAGAAATAAAGCGAGGAAGGCCAACGCAGCAAATCCATTGGGGCGAGCATCTCGTCCAAAATATTTATCTATACAGATATGTACACACACAATTCACGTACCACAGTTATTATAGCAGGAGCCTCATATCCACCAGTAACGTACATGACAAGTAATTTATATACCATAAACCACCATGGAAATACACACTCTGCCTCCTCCTTTATGGCATGGTAAATTAAACCCGTTAGCTATCTGCAGGCTTAACATTAATTAAAGTTTTACCGACCAGTTAGGGTGTTTAGAGAAGATATAAAATAAGATAACCATGTTTCTGGCTGTGCTGGTTTCAGCTGCTTGACTGCTGATTCCTCGGTCAGGGCACCTGCCTTGGCTCTTGATGCTGAGTGGGAGCAAGTGTCGCCTTGAATTCAGACCTGTGCTGACCATTTTGGTGCTTTCAAGAATTGTGCATTGAGCTATGGGCGCTCTTAAGGATGTAAACTGCCGAGTTTCAGAGTTATAGCTGAGCTGTGAGTCTGAATGGGCACTGGAGCTGGTGGGGATGTGTGTCCCAGGCAGGTTCAGCCTTGATGCTGCAGCAAGACATGGCCAAGATGGGGTTGGTTTGGGGTTTGTCATCTAAATGTGGGAGTTTGAGTCCATCCACGCCTTGTCACTGGCATCTGGGATCACCTGGACTGCCCTGGGGACCATATGATATCCCTGTGGGGCACAGGGCATGAAGAAGGCCTGTTGCACTGGAGGTTTAGCAGCTAAACAGAAGAATAGGCACTAAGGGGGGCAGAGGGCAGGTTTAGGGTGTGTATTTTAGGGTGAGCTGAATCATTTGCTCTGCCTTGCTCTCTGATGGGATGCAAGGCACCTGCATTGGGGTGTCTCCATTCACACCTGCATCTTTACCATTGTGTTTTCATTCCACTTGGTCCTCCTAGCACACCACATTATACCCCAGCTCGCTTGTGCCAGGGGAAAAACAGGTACCACTACACCCCAGATGCCAAAACCCCTCAGTTTTTCTCTGGATATGTCCTCGTTGCAGGACAGCCCCTCTGCAGATCGCAGCAAGCCATCTGCCTGCGCTTGCCGGAGGCTCAGAAACTCACACCAGTTCTCCCAGCAAGGCCAGCTAGCTACCTGTGGTGAACTGGGCGAGGGCAGGCCGGCTCTCGGTGGCGCCCCGGAGGGCGCTGACGGCGAGGTGGTAGCGGGCGCCGGGGCGCAGGGCCTGCAGGGAGTACTGGCTGAGGGGGGGCTGCAGGCGGAAGGTGGTCCTGCCGCCCTCCCCGTCCGCCAGCCCGTACTTCAGCAGGATGGCGTCCACCTTGGCGCGCGGCGGCGTCCACTCCACGAAGGCCACGGTGTCGGACACGTCCCGCACCAGGATCTGCGTCGGGCCGTCGATGACTGCGGAGGAGCAGGGGGAAAAGGGCACCGGTTATTGGGATTGGGAAAGGCGGACGTTCTGGGGGTGCTTCGGGGATGCTTCAATCTGACCTTCAAAGTGGCTGGAATTAGCATTTGGGGACAAGGGAGAGAGAGGTGGCATGGGCAAGAGACATGACCCTGACCCCAAGGTACTTAGGGAGCTTGGTCCTCATGGGTTCCAATCCTTTATCCCAATCTCCTGGCTCTTTGCTGAACCCTGTCCACTTTCTGTGAACACCAGAGCAGGACCCAGCAGCTCTCTCATTGACACCCATTACAGCTATAATGCAATTCAAGCATTCTCTCGAGCTGGTTATTGTCAGCAATTCCTCCTTGGCTTTTTAAGGTGGTATTTCCCAGGATATAAACTTCCTATATCTAACTGCAACACACTTTCTTTGCTCTTAGATAGCTGATACTTTTAGCTGATACTGATAGCTGATAGCTCTTAGATACTTTTCCATTGAAAAACATGTAATTTTCCTTTGTGCCCAGCTCTTCAAACTATCCAAATTGCTTTTACCAATGATCTTTCACTCAGTTTACTCTTTTCTGGGCCTTTCCATCATTGGCAAAATTGATCAGCAACAATATTATGTCTTTTGAAAGGTGTTGACAATGTGTTAAATAACGTGGGGCCAAGGACAGATCCAAACATCAAGAATTGAGGAATGTCTCTAGAAATGTTCCTGCTTCAGTGCCAGCTCCTGGTTTGTTCTTAAGCTGAGGGATCAGCTGGTAAAGCTGTCAATATCTTGGCAGTGGGAAGAGAGGAGAAAATGCAGCTGCTCTGGTGAATCTTCATAACTATAGCTGGGTGGGGGGCTACAGGGGGTGTCCAACAAACCCTGTCACATAAAAGGTTTTGAGCTACATTCATTCCAGGGATCTACTGGGAGACCCTTTTGGACATTCCTGCTTTCTTTTGCAGAGATTTGGGCTCCCTTCCTTCACATCCCCAGCACTCAACCTTTGGACATCCTGGGCTCAAGCCTGGCTGATAGATGCTTTGAGTCCAGCAGGACTTAACCACTGCATGGATGGATGGATGGGTGAATGGATGGATGGATGGATGGGGCCAAGCCTGGCCATGGCTCCTGTGCCATGGCAGTGCTGATGCACAAAGCCTGCTGGGCAGCCTGTTTTATCACTTACATGATCACAAGGTGGGTGAAAAAGCCCACACTGGTTCTGTAACTCAGACTATACCACATACACATGTACCTAATGCACTGCATATATCAGAAAATGACAGCATATTGTAAGGGTCTGCTTAATGCTGCACCTCAGGGCTGGAAGTGCTGGGAGACAAGCATGTGGGCAGGGATGGGAAGGACCAGGGAGGGTTAGAAAAAGACAGAGGGGAATTTGGAGCAGTGAGGTGAGGTCTGGGAGCAAAACAGCAAAGGAGGAGGGAAGACATCAGGGAAGCCCAGTATTTAGGTAGGAGCTGGGTGTCCGGTTTGGCCAGGACCAGGTCATGCATACCCTCAATCTCCAACTACTTCATGTTGTCCAGTCATCAGGTGATCCACATGTACTTAGCTGTGTGGCATGAAACCATGCCTCTGCTGCTTGATCCTGGCACAAGGTGTTGAGGCAGAACAAAGGTGATGGGGATGAAGCTCTGGGAGTGCTGCAGAGGAAGGCAGACATGCCAGCACAGGGATGCCTTCACGGGGCAGAGAGCTGGGAGCCCACTGCTCCACCTGCACTCCCTGCAAAGGTCAATCTGAAGTATCAGCCTCTTTACATTTGCTGACTTCCCGGGGAAAGGAAGATTCGGGCCTGACCAGGAGATGTCTCTGTTAAGCCACGTCGAGCTGAACGCGGAGGCAAGGCGGGAGGAGAGGACTGTGCCGGGGGAGCTCAGACCTGCAGCAAACTGCTGCTGCTGGAGGGACCCTCAGTCGCTCTCACCGCTGCCTCCAATTAGCAGCACCTTGTAACAACCCTCCGGCAGCTATTTCAGTGCTGCTTCCTTTTGGAACAGCTCGCATGGAGGTAGCAGACGCCTGCCTGGCTGCCAAGGCAGACTGCAGCAGCTCTGCTGTGAAGAGCCTCTCCTCCCCGGTGAGCTCTGCCCACCACTGCATCTCCTTCAGGACCCAGTTGGATTTTCTCTGGTCTGCAGGATGGACCAGTTACTGGGCAATTAAATTGGTTAGGAAGGGACATGCTGTTGCTCCTGGCTCCCTGCCCTGCTGCCTGATTTGCCTGAATAGGTGGGAGTTGAGGGCGTTTAGTGGCACAAAAGTGGGTGGGAGTTTTAATCTGTTATATATGAGTAAGTAATAAATTTGTAGATGTATTTCTTCAGAGCATCCAGCCTCCAAAATGTGAGATTAGCAGAGAAGAAGAATTTATCCAGATATATAATAAAAGCAGAACCGAGTCTTCACTCCCAACCCCATTAACCTCACCACGGTTTCTGCACTTGTGGCAATTTAGGAGAGAGAGGGACAAAATACTGCATGGAGAAGCTGTTGCTGCAATGCTTGGGCACCTGGGTGCTGCTAGTTTCATCCCTGCCCATGCAGTGCCGGGCTGCTCTTGCTGCTGGGACCTTATTTTTGGGACCAAGCCCCGGGCACTGTTGTGCTGCCCCCAGGTCAGGCTCACTCACGGGTTGAGACGCTGTCGGAGGTGGGAGGGCTCCTGGCTTGTTCCTTCAGGGCCACCAGGGTGACAGTGTACTCCTCCCCTGGCTTCAGCCCCGTCTGGTTGAAGGTGGTGACGGTGCTGGGGAGCTGGGCGATCACACCACCCTCGTTATTCTGTCAGGGAATGAAAAAAGCATTAAATCCCCCCCAAAGTGGCGTTTTGCAGGGGGACTGATGCATGGAGAGGAGGAGGTGCCCCCCAGGCTGCATTCTTCCACGGCCAGCCCTGCATCCCCAAATCCCATTGTCACCCTGACACATCCCACCATGGAGGTACAGAAACCTGGGATGCAGTCACCCACCAAGCATGGAGCACTTATGTTGCTGGGCTGCAAAATCCTCCCCCATCCCTCCTCCCTCCCCAGCTTCTCTATTTTGCCATTTGTGCCTCTGCTGTTCTCCAGAAGAGAAAAGATGAAAAAACCAAAGCCTTGGCCAGACTCGTTTTCCCTGCTCTTCAGGTGCCAGGAACCTTCTGTTGTTGATGTACAGGTATGAAACTGTGAGGTCTTTATTTTGCCATCCCCTGCTTTTTAACCATCTTTATCACGCTCATTATACCTTGTGGTTTTGCCCTGAAAAACTATAAGGCTTTAAACAACTGCAAATGTCACCTTTCCTGCCAGTGTTTGGACAAAGGATCTTTTCTTGCTGCTGTCTTCACTAATAACATGCTAAACAAATCTTTGCACATAACTCTCAATTCATATTCATCTCTTTTCTCATTAAACAGGAAATCTTCCATTTTAGCCATCAATTGCCATTTTACCTTTCCTAATTTTCTTTGCTAACTCTGTCTTCTCTTTGTCTCTTTCCCACCCCATCCCCAGTGCAGGCAGCAGATGGGCAATCCCTGCCTGACCCAGCTTTTGGGGGCGTGAGAGGATCGTGGAGACCATGGCAGGAGAGTTGCTCTGCAGGAAGCTGCAAGCAATCCTCGTTGGGCTGTCGAGGACCAAATTAGCATCTTCTCACCCAGTTTTTGGGAAGACAGGGAGCTCAGTTTTTCTCACAGAGGCTCTGTGTGACACTGCTGTTAGAACTCTGTTGTTTTTAGCCTCTGGGAACAGGTTTTGGGTTTATTTGGGGTGTGGCAATGTTTTAACACGTGCCCAAGCAAGCGTTGTTTGCAGGGTAGTCAAGGACACAGCACCCTCTGCCTAATTTTAGGGGTAAAGCCGATGACGGAGACTCAAGAGAGGCCAATTTTGGCAGCTGAGGGGCAGGAGCATGACAGTAACTTTATGTCTTGACTCATGGATTTGAGGACTTCAAAGCCCAGTGAGCTACGCCCCTTCTCTACCCAAGACCCTGCGTACAGGAACAGCCATCCTTTTGCACCTTATCTGCCTTTAAATCTCAAAATGTTTCCATGTATTTTTAAGTTTTAAGCTTAAAAATGGAAAAGAGAACCAATGGTTTGCATTTGTCTGCTTCAGGGGGATGCTGTTCAGCTTAATTCCTGAGTAACAGTGAAATGTTTGAAAGAGAACTATTTTTTCCTACTAAAACTTTTCTCCGATATTGCCATATTTTTCAGTTTTAATCCTGGTGGTGAATGAAAATTATTCCAGGGTTTATACCTGCACTACCTGAGCTTCAGCTTCTGACACAATCTGCATGTGGATGTAGCCAACACTGCATCAAGAATCTTCCAGCAACTCTTTGGAAATGAGGGAATTGAGGTATTTAAAGCAGTTGGGCTCTTGCTTTGTGCTGTGTAATGACACTTTATAGCTAAGAGCAATTAAAACTTGGGGGCCAAGTTCTGCAGTTCTCTGCTGCCCAGAGCTGCCTTTGATTCCAGTGAGGGTTTTGTGCAAGTGAAAACGTCATAATTGAGCCCTTAATCAGCATTTCTTTTACTGCTAGGGCTTGAATGCTCTCGTAAAGAGGCTCCATATACAATTGAAGCTATACTTATGACTAAATGGTGTAGAAATTATGAACATAGATACTTGATGTATAATTTTTGTTGCTGTGCACAGAAAATGCGGGGTATTTAGGGCAGCATTTTAATCCTTTCATCTTTCCTGGCACGATTTCTACCTGTTCATCACCACAATTCCAATTCCGTGGCAGGAACGAGCTGTGCGTGTGACTCGAGGATGTTGAAGGTTGTTGTCTGAGAGCCAGCAGCTGCTGGGTTTGATCCCAGCTGCTCTGGGGAGCTGAGCATAGAGAGCAGGGTGAGGAAGAGGAGGAGGAGAAAGAGTCATTGCAAAGGAGATGAAAGGAAGAAAGAGGCAGCAGGGCTGGAAGGTTTATTTCCCGTCACTGGATTTTTTTGGGGGAAATTTCTTTGAGGACGTGTATGTCTTGACACCAAAAACTACAGGGGAAATGCAGGCTGGTGATGTTTGGGGTATCTGATGTGCAGCACACAAAGGGCAAACACAGTCTGGGTGTTTTGGGAAGGGGGTGAGTGGAAGCTGATTTAGGATGCACTCACTCGGTGCTGTCAGGGTGAGCGGGTACAGCCCGCGATGCCACGGCTGTGGCAGCAGTACCTTGGGAATGAAGCTGATCTCCCAGCCGTCGAAGGGGAAGGAGAAGGGCTCCCACTGCACCTCTGCTGTCGTCTCTGTGATGGTCTTGAACTTCAGCCCCTGCGGTGTGGCGAGGTCTGGAAGGGAGCAGGGGGTTAAGAGCAGAGCAGGGTGGGTGTGCATGTGCTGTCAGTCCCCACCCTGCTCCCTGTGGGTATTTTGTTGTCTGGGCAATGAAAATGGGGAACCTTTCAGTAGCTTTTAGCAAAATTCCTTTGTCCCCTCTCCAGGTGGGCTGGAGGGAAAAGAGGGAAATGCCTGGGCTGGTGGCCACTGAAGCATCCCACTGCACTATCATGTGAACAGAGTGAATGATGGGGTTGCAAAGGGATGTCCAGATAGCTTGTTTTTGCCCTTCCTTCTGTATCCTTAGTCTCCAAGAAGCCTTTCTAGAGGCTGGCATTACAGCTTGATACTCCTGTTTTCCTCTGTGCATCACAGTCCTGGTCAGGACTGTGATTCTCCTGATGCACAGCAGCATCTCCTCTTGCTGCACTATCACCCATATCATGGGGATTCATCATGGGGAATCACCCATCCTGGAGTGGGAGAAGAACCTGTGACTTCTGTGTTATATTGCAGCATTTCCTCTGAGGAAAAAAATGTCATGTTTTGGGCCACATTCTGGGGGCTTCAATGAAACTCTGAAAACTTTTTCTTCTTTTTAGACATTCAGGTTTTTATCCAGACTGAGTCTTTCTGAAAAGGGTGGATGCATCTTTTCCTTTCCTATATCCCTATATAGATAAAACTTGTTTTGTTGAAGGCTTGAGTTGCTGCTGTTAGAAGGTTTTTATGGAAAAAATGAGCCAGCTGGAGCATCCCCTGTGGATACCAAGCCAAGCCACAAGTGCAGTAGGATACTTACTGGTCATCACCTTGGAGGTAACGGGGCTGCTCAGGACGTCGCTGATGACTGCGTAGATGCTGACATTGTAGGCAACACCGGGCTCCAGGTCCGTGATGGTGATGCTGCTCCAGTCCCCAGGCACCCTCTGCTGGAGCTGGGTGCCCCCCGGCAGCGCAGGCTGGTAGGAGACGACGTACTCGGCCGCTGCCCCGGGGCTGTCCCACGCCAGCTCGATGGAGCTGTCGCTGATCCCCGTCACCCGCAGGTTTTCAGGAGGAGCCACTGGTGGGGAGGGCAGAGGTAAGGAGAGGGTCAGGGTGTGCGTGGCTTAGCCTTTCACTCTTGTGGGAGAGTGTGTAGGGCTACTTGTGGGACACGGGCACAGGCTGAGGGTTACATGCTGTCTGCGGTTGTATTAACAGCTACAGCGAGGTAAAGGCTCAGTGGCACCAGGAGTTTAGCGCCCATGCTGGGATGAACCTCACTGGCTTTTTGCTCACCTCCCATACTTTTGTCCATGGTGTCTCTGGGGTCAGGGATAACAGGGAGGTGGGGCCTGAGCGGGTCCTAAGTGACGTGCTGTGCCGCGTATGGATTTCTCCCGGTTTCACGGTGCTCCAGTGGGACTGTGGGCACCTCGAAACCCTCGCTTACACCCTCGAGTCTGGCTGTCCCTACCTGCCGAGCAGTCCTGCCCTTCGTAGCCCTCCTCGCAGACGCAGAGCCCGTCGCGGCAGAGCCCGCGGCCGCTGCAGGCGGCGGGGCAGTGCTGCCAGGCGCAGTCCTCGCCGGCGAAGCCCTCCTGGCACACGCAGGTGCCGTTCTCGCAGCGGCCGCGGCCCGAGCAGTCGCGGGGGCAGCGCAGCTGGGAGCAGTCCTCGCCGGCGAAGCCCTCCTCGCACACGCACTCGCCGTCCACGCAGAGCCCGCGGGGGCCGCAGCCGGCGGGGCAGCGCAGCTGCGAGCAGTCCTCGCCGCCGTAGTCGCTGTCGCAGATGCACTGGCCCTCCAGGCAGACGCCGCGGCTGGAGCAGCCCCGCGGGCAGCGCGGCTCCGAGCAGTTGCTGCCCGCCCAGCCCTCCATGCACACGCAGCTGCACGACTCCAGGCTGAAATTCCCGTGGCCGCTGCACTGCGGGATGTAATCCAGCTGCCCTGCAAGGATGCGGGACCGAGGGTCAGAAGGCACCGGGTGGGAGGTGGGAAAAGGTCGGGTTTGGTCTCGGGTCAGCCCTTTGATGGGCTGGGGAAGGGGGACGGTGTGGGGCAAGCGGGGGATGGTCCTCCCTCTGTTTGAGCACGCCCAGCTCTGGGGAACTGACGGCTTTAGGGCTGAAAGGGGAAGAATTGGTCATACGGGGTCACGCTGTGGTTTGAGTGGATCTTCAGGAATTTATCTTTCCCTAGGGAGCAGTGGCCTCCATAACTATGGGTGCCATCAGCCTTGTTGTGGTGTAAGTGCTCCCTTTGGTTTTTTCTCCATCTCAGCACTCAGTCGATAGGAACTTCCCTAGACGTCTTACTGGGAAAAAACCTTCCCTGGCCAAACCCTCTGCACCAGCCATGACTCATCTGCTCTCGTGTCCACCCACTTCTCTTTTTACAGGTGAGAGATCCCTATCTGCTTTCTCTCTCACTCCTATATGTACACAAAGACACCATCTTCATCCCTATCCTGGTTGAACCTAAGACAGAGCTGTTGGCTGTGGGCACACTGAGGTTGTGGGTGAGCAGGAAAAGCACATGGACACTGTGGCCACCACCGCTAATGCCCCCTCTTCACCTGGCAGCCTTGCACAGGATGCTCTGGGGTGAGGAGGGATGCATGGGGATGAAGGCACCAGTCACTGACATTGCTAATGGACATTCCTCCCCTATTTTGCCCTAAAACACAGACCCATTGCTCCAGCTAAGGGTTTATCCCAGGCAGGCTAACTTTTCCTTGATTTTTCCTGCTTTTCCTCATGTGAACTGAGGAAGAACAGAAACCCTTTCTGTGCTCCCCCCAAACCTTGGGAAACCTTTGTACCACCAAGATCCCCAAGCCCCAGGACCCCGTCTCCAGCTAAATTTTCCATCCTAGCTGACTTTTCTGAGCAGCTCTTCCTATGGGGGTGCAGCAGAGGCACATGTAAAAGCAGCTCAGTTACGTGCTGTGCCAGACAGACCCATTTGGGTCACTCTGCAGGCCAGTTTCCATCCAAACTGCCAATACTGGGAATGCCAATCAGGATCTCTTCAGATCTCAGACTTAAGTTATCAAAAGGAGGGGATGCTTGTAAGAGTGCTGGAGGAAAGAGGTTTTTCTCAGGGAAATGCCTCAGGCAGTGCGGTAGGGATCCTGATCTCCTTTGCAGTGCAGTGAATTGAAAGCAACTCAGGTAAAAATAAATTAAATTACTCCAGTTTTAGCTCGATGCATCTGCAATGGGAGTGGGGACTCCACCAAGCCATGAATGTTTAATGGCACTGTCTGCATATGTTGTAAGTAACCCAAATAGGCCCATCAGAGTTTCAAATTAATTCCTTTAAAACAGGTTTTGCCCATAGCATTTCCTACGTGATTTTAACCCTCACTTTGCACACACTGTGTGTGTTTTGTGTTTTGTCTTAATTATTAATGCAGCTGATGAATGTGGCATTGGGAGGGATGGGGGCTGAACCCATGGCTGGGAACACCCTGACTTCCACTGGCCACATGATAGATGCCAGCCCAAGCCACCCTGCGCTGTGTCCATCCTTGTTTCTCCCTCCCTGACCAACACACCTTTTGTGGAACTCTTGACCTGAACATGGGTTGCACCAATTTCATTTTAATGTGTCCTACACATAGAGGTGTTGGGTTACCACTAGAAAAATCTCACTAATAGCTGCAGAACTTTAAAAAAAAAAAAAGCAGTGAGTACTGGGGGGAAAGGGTTTCTTTTAATTTCTCTTTCTATTGCTGTTTTTGGTGTGAAAAGCAGTTTTCCCTTGGAAGGATGCCTTGCTTGGCGTTTTCTTTCCTGCAATGAGCCCTGATGAGTTGAAGCCACGAGCAGGGCTGCATTTGGGATGGATGCCCTTTGAGACAGCCCCTCTTCCTCCAGACAAGGAAAGCCATCAGCATGCTGGCTCCTGGGTCATGGAAATGCAAGTGCTAGCCCAAACCTTCCTGACCCATCTCATTTCAGCTGCATGCTGCTTTCCTGACAGCTGAGGTGAAACGAGGGTCCACCTTTGATGGAGTAACCCTAATGGGGCTCCACAAAAGTACATCTTTTAATTCAGATGAAATACCCTGTTGATGGGTTCGTGCCTTTTTTATAGGTTTTGGTTGCATTTTCATGTATTTTTTGCATTTTTTTATTCCTTATTTTTAAAACTCAGCTTTTCAGATGTGTTCACTCCCCCAACAGAGAAGAGGAAGGGGTTTGTTGCCAGCTCCTGTGGGATTGCCTTCAGCCCTGGGACAGCTTAGGAGAGCAGAAGCTACACCTCTGCTCCCTGTCCCACAAGCAGTGGCAGATGTCTTAGTGTGTTGTAAGGCCTGCAGGGTTGGGATAACCCCCTGCTCAGCCCTAATCAGCCATAATTTAATCCATAGTGGGTTTAGCTCTGACCATTATGGAGATTTTGCAGCGAGGGGGGTGTGGGCACTCAAGTGACCAAAGCCCTCCCCGGGGTTTTCCTGCCTTAGAGGACTTAAGCTGAGCTTTTCCACTAAAGCCACAGCCACGTCCAGGTTTTCCTCTGTCACCACTCTGAGTGGCATCATCAGGCTTTGTATTATTTCTCCTGCCTTTTGCTCAAGCCCTCAGCCCCCAACAAGAGCTAACAGGTTGCGTTACTACCTGTGGCTGCATTTTCTTGGCAGCAATTGGAGGTGCATTGGTCCCGGAGGATGGAGACCTCCCTCTCCAGCATCTCAATCCTGCTCAGCAGCTCCTGCAGGGACGGGAGGGAGGTGGAGCACTTGCAGGCCTGCTTGGGCATGTTTATCCTGTGGGTGAAGGTGACCTGGCTCTCGCTGTCGGAGGTCTGCTCCGTGTACTCCGCCAGCCGGTCGTCTTCTGAACTCACCTCCTCGGCCGAAGACTTGAACACGGACGAGCAGCAGCTGTCCAGAGGGATGTTGATGTTGTAGATGTGGTGGAAGACCATGGGCTGCTCTTTGATGGGTGGGCTGCAGTTGGCGAGGCCGCCTGCCTCATCCACCGCTGTCCTCTCGGCCGGCTCTGTTGTCACCTCCAGCCGGCACTCAAAGGGCTTGAGGACAGCGCCCAGCAGGAGCAAGTTGAAGCTGATGAGCACATTCCTCAGGACTGGGTTTTCACTGTCAGTCCCCATTTTCCTGGGAGAGGGAAGAGTCTTCTAATCCAGCCTTGGTCAGCCAAGAGCGGGGAGAACCTGGGAACACAGAAGCAAAAGAGCGTGGTTGGTGTTCGCCTCGAAACTGTGCTCAGCACAGAGAGGCAAATCCTTCTTGGCAGTCATCTAGACACATGTGGGGCCAGCTTGACCCACATGCCATCCTGCTGGCTTTGCTTGAGCACAAATCAACCCTGAATGGAACCCATGGCTGGTGGGGAGACTCTGTCTGTCATGGCCCTTGAGCAGTGACAACGATTCTTGTTGCTGTTGCTTTTTTTATTTAGGAAACAGTTAATCTGCTACTGTCAAAGCACCAAATACCCACAGCTGACTTTGCCACTCTCTGCCAGTGCCATAACCTTGAGCAATTGCTGTCTCTTGCTTCTAATGGCTCTCCTGCTCTGGAGCTCCTCTCCAGCTCCCTGGGGAACATCCCTGCCTCCCCCGTTACCCTGCTGCTGAATGAAAATATGTTTGCTGATTTCTCTCCAACAATACCATGCTACACCAGAAAATATCTCTATTCAGCCTCCTCACAACATTTGCAGGGTTATCATCCCATATTACTGCAATGTTTCTTCTACACTTTTCTTCTCTACTCCCTGCTTAATGCCTGATTCTCATGATCAGGCACTTGGGACTCCTTTAGTAGGCTCTCTTTTTCTCTTCCTGGTTTTAGGAAAAGCAAGAAAAATGGAAATAACTCTGCAGTGGGTTGGCTCTGACCATGCTTGCAGAAGCCAGTGAGAAGGAGGATACTGGAGCTGACAAAGGGAGGGGTGGGGGGGAAATCAATGCTCCGTAAGTGGCAATTTGGGGCTGCATTCTCAGTCTCTGACTCTCTCAAGCTCTTCTCTGCCTTCTGTGCTCTCCAGTGGCTCCTGGGTGGCCCTGGCTGACCCACGGAGAGACTTCTTGTCCCTGCAGAATGGGGCAGCGTGACAGGGGAGGGCAGGGGGACTCATTAGCGCTGCCTTTGATTGACTCGTTGGCGTTCGCATCCGAGCAGCAGCTCCCGGCCTCTCGCTGTGCTGTCTGTGCGTGCTCGCAGGGGCAGCAGCCGTGGCCGTGAGCCGGCTGTGCCCCGCCGGCCAGCGCTCCAAAGCAGGGCTCCCTGCAGGATTGCAGGAGCAGCTTGGCCGTGGGGAAGTGAAATCCTTCCTCTCCCCGCTCTTCGGCTCCAGCCTGGCTCAAGAGAGAGGCCAGAGGGTGTTTGTGAGCAGCGCTGGGTGAGGGGAGCAGGGCTCTATGTGGATGGGGGAGCGAGGGAGTGGGGATGGCTCGGGGAGTAAAGCGGCTGAGCAGATCCACGCGGAGCTTGCTCGCTCTCGTTGGGTAGGTGAGGGCTCTGTAACCCACAGACCGAAGCCATTCATTTGCTGGTGGAAACTGCCAGCCTCTTGGAGCTGAGTCTCTTTATCAGTACATTCATCACAGCTGCCCAGCTCTCCCTTCTGAGTGGCAGCTCACGGCATCCCCCTCCTGCCCCTTAAGCAGGGCGTGATGCTGTGGGAATGCTGGCATCCCTGTGGAACGATGCTAGGGAGGTTTCTCTCTTTTATTATTAGAAACAGGATCAGGGAAGGGAAAAAAATAAAGAGTAGTCCTGCATTGATTAGCTGCTGGATCAGACCTGATATCACTGGTTGGGCTCTTAGTTGTGAACTGGTAAAAAGTCACCACGGTTCTGGCTGACCCCAGCTCAAACCAGGCTGAATCCACAGGTCCTGCAGGACAGGCAGTGCTCCTTGGTGTCCTCCAACCCAGAGCAGGCCATACATCACTGTAACCCTCAACTTCTTCCTGGAGGCTTGGCCTGACAGCTCTGAAGCCCTGCCAAATTCGTGAATGCATCCCTGAGATTTGGTCTCCATTCCCTGTCTGGTCCTGCTGTGTCTCCTGCTCCTCATGTCAGCGAATTGCTTTTCCCTAAAGGACCCATCGTGGTGAGCTCAGCCAGGGTGGGCTGGGAGAGCTCCAGGGCTGCCTGGGCAGTCTGACAGCTTGAGTCTTGTCTACCTGGGAAGAGAAGTTGCATGAACATTCCTCCTTTGGGTTCCTCATTTTCCTGTGCTCCTGATGCTTCCCAGTCCAGCTCACACTGCAGTGACAGAACCATGAGAAACCATTGACTGGGGGAACACATCCAGGGCTATATTTTTATTCTCCCTCCTTTACAAAGAAAAGAAACCAATGTCTGTGGCCATTTAATGTGTAAAATTGGTGGCATTAGAGCAAATTTACCTAGGTTGCTTTTAGGCTTTTTTTTTTTAATTACACCTCCATTGTCCCCAAATTTAGATAAAACTCCCAGCTGGTGGTGGAATCCCAGCTTTGATCCCTTCAGACCTAGAGGTGGCCTTGGAAAACCTCCCATCCAGGGCAGTGAAGGCAGCTTTCAGCCCATCTCTCTCCTGGCATCCAACATCAGTGTCCTTCTCCTTCACTTTCCACTGGACTGGGACAATGCCTCTCCATCCCAGAATGGCCTCTCTGTAGCCAGGAGAGGACACTTGATCTCCAGTTGCCTCTGGCACAGCACAAGCTTGGGGCTGCTTCTGTATTTTAGCAGAATTGGCTACCTTTGCTTTGCTTTGCTTTATTTTTTTGGTTTTTTTTACCCCTACAATCCCCCTGAAACATGGGTGTTTGAATGAAAGTTCAAATTAAAGAGTTATTACAGTTAATTATGGAGTTTGGCAGGCGTTGAGCTTTTGGCTCCAAAGCATTTCAACTTTGGGGAGCTGTGAAAGAATCAATCTGCTGCAATTTCTCTGTGGTGCTCAATAAAAAATACAGACAATATAAAACTGAGAAAAATATTTGAGGGTTTTGCCAAACATACACCACAGCAAGGCTCTCTCTTTCCCTCCCCATCAGCCTCTCTGCATCCAGGATTTGTGTCTTATGGGCCAGCAAAGGAAGAAATATAAAAACCCTATTAAATCCACAGTGCATCCACCCTAATTATATATTTTCAGTTATTTTTACATTTTGCTGATGTGTATCTGTGTGAGCAGCTTGGTGAGAATGAATGCAAAAGGAAGCTGGGATGCTCGGAGCAGCTGCACCAAGAAAGTCATTGATGGTGTGGCTGTGGTTTGGGGGGACAGCAAAATGCAAAATGCACCCAAAATGCACCCCAAAATGCAGCACCAGGTCCCCCAGCAGCATCTGCAGCCCCTTTTTATAACTGAGCAAGGTGAATGTAGCAAATGCAAACTGTGCCCCAGGGGCTCCTGCAGGATGGGTGCAGAGACATCAGATCTGCACAATGAGGATGATGCCAGCAGTTTTGTCTCTGGCATTTTGTGGGGGTAATTTAATATTTGGATGGCCCAACAATATTTCTATTTTCACGGCAGTTTTGATGAATTGCTTTGGTAAAAAAAAAGTCCAGTGTTGCCAAGGAAGATGCTTGAAATAGGAAAACATTTGTTTCTTCAGCCAGATATTGTATATTAAAATGTTTTTGAAGTCACTAAAGATGTGAAAATGAAGTGAACATTTTGTTTTGGGTGAGAAACATTTTAATCCACCCAGAGCATATAGAGATGTATATATATATATATTTATGTTAATTTATTGCATTCCCTTTTTCTGAACACCACATAAACCCCAAGCCCTGCTGCTTGCTGCAGATGACAAACTGGAAAAGCAGATTTCGAGTTCAGCCTTGTGCTCATCCTTGATGCTGACCACCAAACCATCAAGACAGAGTTTGCTGCCTGCTTCCTCAGCATGGCAGAAGCAGGCAGGTATTTGCTAACACCCAGCAGTCTCTGAACCCTGCAGTCAGAGCTGTGATGTGTTCCCTGCTGCAGCACAACTGGCAGGAGCCAGAGCTCTGGGATGGATCTGCTCCCACTGCTGTTAATGGTGGGAGCGAGCCCAGGGGATGGCGATGTGGGAAGCTCCTGAGTGTATTATTTGGAGTTTTATGTTGGAATGTGTCTTGCAGGTTTCCCATAAGCCACAAACACCCACTGATGGATGGTTTTCAAGGCTGCCCAAAGCACCCTGGAGATAGCCAAGCACTCGGTGCAGCTGGTGCCTGCTGGTGTTACAGTGAGATGCAGCCCATGCAGCTTTCCTCCTGGGCTCCCAGGGAGGGAAATTCAGCTCCATGGTATCCCTGTTGGCTTCCCAGCCTTACACTTTTCATTCCAAGGTGATCACACAGCTGAGAAACTGAAGTGGATTGCATTGCAGACTCTGAATCCCAACTCTGGAGTTTTTTAGGCTCTCCAAAGTGAGGCTGCAGTATTTGCTAGTTTAGGACAACTCATTGTTCCAGTTCATCAGCATCATTATTGCCTTGACAGTGAAATCTCTCCTGGGTGCCATGTCCTCCAGCCATGGCAGGTGAGGATTTGTACATGGGAAGGTGCACATTGTCAAGCACTGGCACCCAGGGAAGTGGTGAATCAGCATCCTTGGAGGGATTTTGAAAAACTTGTATATATGGCACCTGGGCACATGGTTTAGTGGTGGGCTTGGCAGTGCTGAGTTAATGGTTGGACTTTGATCTCAGAGGTCTTTTCCAACCCAAATGACTCCAGGATTCTCATATTCTATGGTGTGTGCCTTTGCTTTTGCTCTGCTTTTCGTTTCAGTGAGAAACTCTTGTGATTTTCCTGTCCACTGGAAAGAGCTTGCATTGCAGCAGCTGGTAACAAAGAAATAGTGGAAATAATTGGGTCAGCTCCTCAGCAGCTTGAAACTGCTGCAAGTTTGGTGTCACAAGACTGGTCTGCACCAGCAGGACCCTCCTGAGCCGATGTAGAGATGGAGCATGTCCTGCAGACCAACTCCCTCCTGCAGCTTTCTGAGGGGAAACAGCACTGTTGCCCAGGTATTACCAATCTACTGGTGTGTAATTTGTCTATTTAAAAGGGTTTTCATTGCACTAATTCCATGGGCAGAGTGAAGGTCCTTGTTATGTACAAGCAAATGAAGCTCTCTCCCTGATCAACACCTTCTGCACTCCCTGCTTAATTGCAATCCTTATCTCCCCTCTAAACACAGCCTGTTGCAGGATTTTGGGGGAATTAAAGGAGGTGGAAAGCTCATAGGAGCAAACCATCCAGTGTAACACTGGTTGCTCGAAGGCCAGACCCTGTGGACTCATGGGGCCTGAGGACCAACAAGGAAACCTGCACCATGCCAGAGAAACACAACTGAGTGTTCCGTGCTGTCACCAAGCAGCCCTCAGAGAGGGAAGGATTTTCTCCCTGCTGACCAATTACACGTTTAAGGAATGAAATACTTTGATGCTTTTACCAGTTTTCCCTTACTATATCCAGAGGAAGAAATCTATAGTTCCCCCAGCTGACTGCAAATGCTGCCAGTGTAAAAATTCACACACATCTCTGTCATTGCAACCTGTGTTATGTCTTGCTTTCACTACATATTCTTTTATTGAATTGCAATGGAATATATCAATAGCCTCTACAAACTCCCACAGGAAAGCAAGCAGCAGCTTAGTGCAGGGGTTTTGGGGGGAATCCCCTTTAATTTTTGCATTAACAGCTTGGATCCAGCATGTCTGGCTTCTCACCACCTCAACAGCTGCCTCCCACCCGCTCCCCTGCGAAGCCTGGGAATCACCAGGTTAAGTCTTATTTTAGCAAGGGTGCCACCTCTAATCTGAGCCTATCCCAGCATTTCACAGAGCAAATTTTGGTGCTGACTGTTTTCATTTATATATTTATTTACAGGTACGTTATCAGCTCCCCCTTCAGAGCAACTGTGCTTAACCATGTGCCACAAAGATACTTCCTCAGTGCAAAATTTGCTTCTGTGACTGGCCTGCAAAGGTGGGCACCTTATTTTTTACTGAAGACCGAGGTGAGTGCCCAATTTCATAATGAAAGCTGTTAGCAGTGAGCTTGGCCTGGCCACTGTCCCTGTTCACTGTGATCAGCCCCAGAGCTCCTGTGGGCTCCAGTGGGCGATGCTGGGATGCAGCACAGGCTGCAAACCCTTGGTGTGGCATGGGATGGCTCATAGTTAAAGGCTTTCCTCTATTCTCCAACACAGATACAAAGACCTATAGATACTCATAGTGTCCAATGCCCTGTAGGAAGGTGACCCCTTCCCTTCTGGGTCCATATGCAACACCCTGGTGTGGTGGTGCCTGAGCTCCCAGCTCCTAATGGGAGTGGCTACCTGCTAAAACTGAGTCCTTCCATACCAACTTGTGAGGCTGGACGTGTATTTTGAGTTGTGACAGGTGAGTATTTGGTAGCCTGGCCCTTTGAGCACTAAGATTTGATGTCTGTTGGAGATGGCCTCAGCTGCCCTGCTGCCAGGACAGCCCTGTCCTTCGGGACTCCCTGCCTGTGAAAAGTCCTCATGTCCTGCACTTCACACCATGTATTCATTCACACTCAGCTGTGAAATAAATCCCCCCTCAGCAGGCCTGCATGTTGCAGAAGGGTTTGTTTCATCCTTACAGAGGCTGGAATAGCCCCAACTTCTGCTCTCACTGGCATCCCCCTTTGCCCATAACATTGCTCCTAGGGGCATCGCTCCTGCCTTGTGCCTGGGGAGAGTTTAGATTTATAATGAAAGATTTGGGGATGGGAACAGGTTTTTCCAAGATGCTACCCTTCAGTGCTAAAGCTCTACACTGTGTTTCCAAGCCCTGTGATGGCCACTGTCCCTGCCCCAGCAGCTCCTGGAGCTCCACCGGAGATGCTGAGAAGCTGTAAAGGAGAAATTAACTGCAATTATGAAGCCTTGCAGGGCATAAATACCCTCTAAATCCTCTTTAATTACATGGTAGCACTTAATTACATGGCAACTAGAATGTAAGCACAAAAATAAATATGATTTCAGTTTTATCTTCAGCAGGGGCATTGCTAATTAATTTTGGAGGGTCATGTAGGACCTGCATGGTGTGGACTCCACTAACACAGTACTGCAAAGGTGCTGCTGCCCAGGACAGACAATCCTCCCTCCTCCCTCTCCAACAGCCCGACTTTGTCACCTCTTCCCATTCCCCGCTCAGCGTCACCCCTCTGCCTGGCTGCGTGTCCATGCACAGGCAAATACCCCCAGATGTCAGGATGAGGCAGGACCACTCAGTGCAGTACCCACTGATCCTCCTCCACGGAGCAAACCAGGCACGGGAGCCTCCCCGTTCATCCACCCCACTCACAGCCCATAACCAGGGGGTTCAGCTCACGCTGGCCCGGGGCTCCAGGCCTTTCCCTGTGTGCTCCCCCTGCCTGGCTGTCACGGTGCATCAGAGTCTGCAAGGCAGCCCAGGCCTCCTGGGGCTCAGCTGAAGCGGGTGCAAGGCTGGCTTGGGATGCTCCTTTGGCACCCAGAGCCCCAGCCCGCATGGAGCACGTGCCTCGATGAAGATGAAGGAGTGGGCGACGAAGCACCAAGTCACAGGGAAGAACTCGGGTGCACCTTGACCTCTGTCACTCTGTACAACCACCCTGACCACACTCAAATGTTGAACAGCGCTGCAGACCAGCAAAGGAAAATCCTTGCTGTTTCCCTAGCTTTTTTAAACCATAATTAATGGATTGCAGCATTTTCCCCTGGGAATTCTGAGCAGAAGCACACAGGAACTTGGTTTGCTTTCAGTAAAAGCAAAACCACCTGCTGAAGTCAAATGAGCACAGTTTTTTAACTTGCTTTTTGGTTTGCCAAGTCATTTATACCCTAACCCCAAGTCAGGGGGATGGAAAAGAAATGCTCATCTGGTGCATTTTTGCATTAATTATTCCCCCACATGTGTAATTTTACACCACAGACATGAAGCAGAGCTGATGTGATCAGGGTTGAGTGTGCTGTGACTTTCCCTCACCTGCTTTATAACCCCCCATCCTGGAAAAAATTCAGATTTTCCTTTCTTTTTAATGTATTACTCAAACTAAAAAGCATGTTACAGCTGATTTACACACACGTGCAACCAAGCAGGTAGCAGCAGGGATCATGCTGTTTGAACCTTCCAATAATTGATATTTTCTACTCGCCTTCCCATTGCAATTTCCCTGGAATATAAAGAGCATCGGCAGATACTTGTGGAACAGATTTGAGGCTGGAACAAAGCTGCCATGGTGGAGCTGGCTGGAGGGTGATTTTCCTCGGGCAAAGCTTGTACCAGGTCCCTTTTGGGGACCTGCAGGATCTCCTCAGGAGGGGAACAACCTTCCTTCAGTGACCACAAGGACCCTGCAAAGATTTTCTATCATCTCCCATCAAAAAGACAACCAAAGAGAGCATGAGCAAGCTGGAGCAGAGAAGTGAATTGTAGTCCTGCTGCAGAGACTTCATTTGATAAATAATGTATCTAGAGTTTGCAGTAATAATCACTTTTTTCCCACCCAGGCAGCTGGGCTGGGTTTGGATGTATTCCTCCTTCCAGGCAGTTTTGTCAGATAGGTTCCTCTGGGGCTTTGCTCACTGCTGTCCAGCCATATGTGTGGGTATGGAGAGGAGGTGGCATTCCCAGACACAGCAGGAGGAAAGAAATGCACTGGGGGTGCTGTGTTTGTGAGATCTCACGAGGTTAATGCGTGCCCTGCATGTTTGGCTGAGAGGAGATGCATGGCCCTGGGTCTGCACAGGGGTACCAGCTGCTCCAACACCAGGATGCTGCACCCTGACCTGCCTGCCAGATCTGGTCCAGCCTGATGCTGGAGAGGTGGCTTCCTCAGCCCAGGACCAAGTCCCTCATCCCACCCCTGAAATCCCTTGTTTGTGTTCAGGCATGCTTTCCAAGGAGCACATGGCA
The DNA here is from genome assembly GCA_013398175.1 of Climacteris rufus. Classification (NCBI taxonomy): domain Eukaryota; kingdom Metazoa; phylum Chordata; class Aves; order Passeriformes; family Climacteridae; genus Climacteris; species Climacteris rufus. Next base: position 506,391 of record VZRZ01006338.1, on the reverse strand, counting down.
GCTCCCACAGGTGGGCTCCCTCAGGAAAGGTGGGACCTTGGAGATGCCCAGCTAAATGACCCCTGGTTATCCCTGTAGAGCACTGCAGCAAGGGTTATCCTTTGTCATCCCATGCTGCTCTTACAACCAACTCTTACAATCACCTTCCCAATTTTCCACCCCTCTGACCCTAACAGCCATCACAACGGGGCAACCCAAACTAAGGGCTAGCCCTCTTGTGACATCTCAAGACATGGAGATGGGAAAATGGGGAATGGAAGTGGGTCCTTTTAGGAAGGAAAAAAAAAAAAAAAAACAAACAAAAACAAGAGGGAGAAATTTCCTCTTGCCTCCCTCATTTTTGGGCTCCTGAAGAAGACCAAGAGGGGACAGGGGAGGAGAGAGGAGGACCGTGACCACTGCTGAGCCTCAGAGATCCTGGTGACTCTGGGATTTCCTAACCTGCAAGAGCCTGTCTGGCTCACATGTGTAGGACAGAGCTGGTCTGGGCTTTTAGGTTGGGGAGCCTGTACAATAAGTCGTGCTGTGGGGCTGCAATCCAGATCCCAGCTTTCCTTAGGTTGTGCCTCCTGCCAGCTGGGGTGGCAAGGAAAAAAACGTCTGGAGCTGAGGAGCTGGCTGGGCACCTGCATGGACCTGCTGGTGCCACTGCAGGAATACAAAATGCCTTTAATCAAGGCATGCCAGAGATAATACTCTTTAGTCATTTTTATAGCAGGCCTTGAAGGCTTCAACTGCAGCAATTCAGTTAAAAATAGATTTTCTTCTGTTGGACTTTGGCGGCAAACCTGGGCTACCATATTAATGAAGGTAAGTGGGAAACCCCATCTCCCTCCCCATTTCACATCCCTGTGGAAGAACTGGGAATAGCCTCAGCACTTTTACTGCAGAGATAAACAAGATCCTTGGGAGGGAAAATAGCTGTAGTCAATGTGGGCTTGCACCAGCTGAAGATTGGAGTCAGGTTGGGGTTTTATTGCCCTATAATAGGCAAGTACCTCATTAAGGAGTGGATATAAATGCATAACATAATGTAATGGAGCCAGTGTGGGGCATGGGAGCTTGGAAGCCAGCCCACTGCTTTGCTGTGTATTTTAAGTGAGAGCTTGGTTTTGCTCACTTTAGTTCTCCCACTAGTATTGTAAGTGTTGGGGTTAGTTCACAAGCGAACACTTAAAATCAATTTTAAGGTTATTTTTATGCTGAAGAACTCTGTGGAGATGTAAGATTCAGCATGAAGGAGACCCTTTCAGTTCCGTGACAGACAGTGATGTAAATCCTTTCATGAACAGGTCAAAATTCATCTTTGAATTGACTCCTGTGGTCCCTGTGTCCCAGAATTCTGGCTCAGCACCTTGCATTTCTAAGACTTTTATAATTTCTAAGCCAAAATTAACCAGAGTCAGTTGAAACACAGTTTCATGCCTGCCTTTGCTGTCCTCCTTCACTTCTGATCAAAGCAAGAGATAAAGAATGACAAATAGCACTCTGGCCATTCGAGTAGGGCTTGCTGAACTAAGAAATGAGATCTCCTGGGCAGCAATCGCAGCACTGGAAACAGCTGAAAATATTTGCAGAGCTGGAGCACAGCAATTTGAATTTGAGGAATTACTGGCTGCATCCTATTCCTACAGAAAGTGAGGAGCAAACTCCCCTTGGTGCCTGCTGGGAGTGGGACAGCCCTGTCAAATTAGGCAAACTCCAGTTGCTGATTGAAGTGGGCTTGGACTGCTTCTCATTCACTGAAATGGAGCAAATAGGAGAGTGTTCAGAGAGTGTTCAGAGAAATTCCATCCAGACGGACCTGGACAAGCTCGAGGAGTGGGCCCATGGGAACCTCATGAGGTTCAACAAGGTCAAGAGCAAGGTCTTGCACCTGGGTCAGGGCAACCCCTGGTATCAACACAAGCTGAGGAAAGAAAGGGCAGACAGCGACCCTGAGAAGTTCTTCAAATAATGGTGGATGAAAGGCTGGGCATGAGCTGACAGTGTGTTCATAGCACAGAAAGGGACTCCCATCCTGGGTGGGCAGTGTGGGCAGCAGGTCAGGGAGGTGAGGCCCCCCTCTACTCCTGAGATCCCCCCCCTGGAGTGCTGCATCCAGCCCTGGTGTCCCCAGCACAGGAAAGACAACCTGTTGGAGCAGGTCCAGAGGAGGTCATGAAGAAGCTCTGAAGGCTGGAGCATCTCTGCTCTGGAGCCAGGCTGGGAGAGCTGGGGCTGTTCAGCCTGGACAAGAGAAGGCTTTGGGAAGACCTTAAAGCCCCTTCCAGTGCCTACAGGGACTCCAAGAGCACTGGACTGGGACTTTGGACAAGGGCCTGGAGTGACAGGACAAGGGGGAATGGCTTCACACGGCAAGAGCAGTTTCCTGTGAAATGCTGAAATGACAGCCTACAGAACTGGTGGAAGTTACTCCTGTGCAGTGCTGCCAATCTAATTTTCCATTCTAGACAGTTATTTTAGAACTCAAAGTCCTCTTACTTGGGTGGGATTTTTTATGCAGCATTTTCTCAAAGTCCAAAATCTCTACTAAAATGCACATGATAAAGGAAAACAGAAGCCTTGTAAGAGACCCCTCAGACACGTGCTTGGCTGGGCAGGTGACAGGGATGACTCCACTGCCCAAACTGTGGAGAAAAATTAATGTTACAATCTGGTCTGAAATTTGGGTGGATTCTTTTCGTATCTGGGCTGGCCTTGCCCATGTCTAATGTGGTGTTTGGCTGGTCTCTAGGAGATACAACTCAGCTGTGATGTCTCTGATTCCTTGTCTTCTTTTATAAGTGCAGTAGGCAGAAAAAAAATGTTCTTTTAATGCAAGCCTTGGCTGAAAGATCAATAGCAGTTTCACTTTTTTTTTCCCCCCCACTAATATTCAGTTTTGTAGAGCTTGGGGAGTGTGTGGGGGAAACTCTTTTCATGTAGCACATGAGTGCGACGAGCTCTGCTGGGTTCTGGGCTTTTACTACAAATTGCCTCCTGAACCTGAGTTATTGGGGCCAAAACCGTGTGGCCAGGGGCAGGCAGCAAGCCAGGACTGCCTGTACTCACCTCAGAACTCTCCTGCCCAAATAGATGGACACCCTAAAGCTAGAGCATGGTTGGTGTTTAGCCTGCATTGTCCTGTGCCTCACAGAGGGTCTTTCACTTGTTACTGCTTGTACAGTGCTGCAGGATGCTCTGACAGAAGATTTTCTGGTTGTAAGCCATTATAATAATTTTCATATATGATTATATTTCCTGGCAGGGAATTGAGTCTGCTAGACACACGCCTGCCTTGGCTGCTCTGGAGAAACTAAAGAAACTCCAAGCATTGCTGCTAATAATTATTTTGAAATTCCGCCTTCTGCTCCCTCTGCTTCTCCTTTCTAAAACTGCTGCAGCTCTGCCGGGTGACATGGGTGATTGGAGGAGTGGTACCAACCACAACTAATTAGCCTGGTGGATCCACTGCTTCAAGCCTGTGTGGCTCCACTGATTTCTGTGCTCATTTGTCAGCTGAGATAGGTTGGGAGCAGAGGACTGTGGTGAAGGGAGGGGTTGGTGATGTTCTGGGCAGGTAAGATAACAAGGAGAGGAAAGGGAGCTGGGTGTTTGGGGTTTTATTGTGCTTCAAGAGGAACATCTCGAGTTTGGTGTGGTGCCTATGGGAAGTTGTCTTTGATACTGGGCAGAAAAAATGCCAGAGGACTCAGTAGGGCTGCTGCTGTCTCTTCCAGCATGTGCATTAGGATGCTACTGGCATGCTGCCTTCCTGGGTGTCACAGAGGAGGAAATGCATCAATCTATCTTCTGTGACCTGGGCCCTGTGCTCTGCAGTTCAGGTGTGCTTCTTGTGCTGATTTTCTGCTGTCTCGTTTTCTACAATGCTGTGTTCTCTTCTGTGTCTCACATTTGTATAAAATATCAACATATATGTATTTTCCATTTCTCTGATGTGTGGTCACCCCCTGATCTATGCAAAGCCAGGATGGTAGAAGGACATAGCAGTTAATCATAAGGAAAGCCACATGTCTGGAGAAGATTCAAATATTGTCTTTAAATCCTCACACCCTGAGAAGAATGATATTTAAAAACCAACATCCAGTCCTAAACTTCTCACAGCTGGCTGTCAAGCACGGACGGGAGGAGGCAGGGAGGGAAGGTCTCATCACATCATCTGCCTCCTCACTCTGTTTCCCCATCAGGGCTTTTGAGGGGGCTTGGTTCATGCCAGGGCTTCATGGTGTGCCCAGCTGATGCTGTCTCTGAGCTGCTTCTGCAGCTCTGAGTGTGCCAGTGCCTGCCACCAGCTTTTCTGGCCCTCCTGGGTGACCTGAGGGCCCTCCTGTTCCCCCAAATGTGGGTGCTTTGCAGCATACAGACTTTGACATGGTCTAAACCAAATTTAGAGGAACAGTTGAAGGCAGCAAGATGTTTTCTGTTTGCCAAATTCAGGAGGCACAACAGTCAAGAGGCAACAATGCTGTCCCCAGCTGGGGGTACTGGGGACACTGGAAACTTCTGCCCTGAGCACACAAGGCAAACAAAATCCAGATGCCCTGGAGCTTCTTCTGGGTGTTTTGCCTGGATTATTGCCCTGGGAAGTGATGAGTGTGGCTGTAAAGGAGGGAAGGAGGATCTTGTTCCAGCTGGAAGGAGTGCATCTGGATGAGGAGAAGCTGCTGGACACTGAGACAGGGAACTGCTTCCCCTGACCTGCCATGGTCCCTCTCCCTCAACTGATTTAAAACTCAGGCAGCAGCTCAACAAAACTCTGTTTATCCTTGCTGGATATCATGTTTTGCATTTTTGCTACACTTAAACCACAGGATAATGCTGCTGTGTATGATTATTATCTGATAGAGCCCCCACTGAAGCACCTGCCCTTCCAAGGAGCTTAAGTAATATTTTTCGACAAGCACTCCAGTGACCTTTGAATTCCCGTGGAGCTCTTGAGCGTGTGTGACCTGAGGCTTTGGTGGTATGAATTCAATTCTGAAAAAGCCTGGAAATTGATTTATGGCCAAGCTGCACAAAGGCTTTGGAGATGCTGGAGAGATGATGGCTTGTTATCTGGAAGTGCTTTATTGTTGAACCACAGCCACGGGTGCACCCATGGTGGGCCCATCCATCCTGTAGCAGACATGCTTGTGGTCTTACCAGGCACTTCCCACCACAGGAAAATGCAAGCTGAGTTTAAAAACTAAGGGGATTTGCTAGTTTGGGGAGCCCAACATTTTGAAGTAAAAAGTGTTGGTACTGATGGGATCCATCCATCCATCCAACAATTGTGTTGGCTCTGCTGTGTTCACACAGCTCCAGCTGTCTGCTTCAGGTCCATGGTTATGTTCTTGTCAGCACAGGATCTTCAGAGAATCATAGAATAGTTGGGGCTGTAAGAGACCTTAGAGCTCATCTAATCCAACCCCTCTGCCATGGCCAGGGGCACCTTCCACTAGACCAGGCTGCTCAGAGCCCTGTCCAGTTTGGCCTTGGACATTTCCAGGGATAAGGCATCCCCTGCTTCTCTGGGCAACCTGTGCCAGTGCCTGTCCACTCTAATTGTAAAAAACCCTTCTTCCTTATGTCTAGTCTAAATTGTTTAGTGGGGTTTTTTTTTGGGTGGGGGGCAATAGATGATGGAAACTTGCCTGCATTTCATGTCAACCTTCTTTGGCACATGAAAAATTACTTTTTTAACTTGCTGTGACAGCAGGAACTTAAATCAAATCTTAAATAGCCATAAAAGTGTATTAGTAGTGGAAGTCCCTGCTTCCTGGGGCTGGGAGAAAGTACTATGGGTGCTGGAAGGGACCATCATGAGTTGACAAATACACAGAAAAATGGGACCTGGGACATGGTAAGACATTGAGGGAGCAAACGTGCTCCTGAGCTGCAGGTCTGTGAGCCCTGCTGAGTGCTGTCGATGGCAGTGGAGCATCCTGTGGGCACTGCTCCAGCTCCTGGCTGCAGTCTGGGTCTGCCTGCTGGAGTGCTGTGTTGGTTGGCAGAGGGAGGCATATCAAATCAGCTCACAAACTTGTGTGTAGTTAAACTTTGCATGGTTTTGGTTGGGAAATAGCCCTGAAGCCCGAATATTTATTTTAAAGGAAAACTCTCAAGCCATGTTTCAGTATAACTTGTTTTCCAAGTAACTTTACACTAAGGGAAGGGAGGAGAAATCACTGCAAAGCCAAATTTTGGTGGGTCTTGGCTTCCTGTTGCCAAATCTGGCAGGAGTGCTAATGCTAAGAAAGCAGAGTGACCTTTGTGGAGAGCCACATGCTGCCTGAGAGCTGAGCTTGCCAGGGGAGAATAAATTTCCTAAATATGCTGTTCCAGAGGGTGAGGCCAAGCCTGCGAGGGGGCAGCACCAGCACAAACCCTGAGGGATGTGGGGGAGGATTTGCAGCATGGTGATCACAGCCTTAGGCACCAGCTACCTGGGGCTTGCCATGCCCTTTTGGGTGTTTCCTTTGCTTAGTTTTTCCTTTCCTCCCAAAAAATGAGGGAGGGAGATGGCACCCCCTCTGCTGCACGCCCAGCACCCTCAATCCAGAGCTGTGCTTCCAACCTCCCGGGCTCTGCCATCTCCTCTCCTTAATTCCAGTGTTTCCTGGGGAGCTCTGGGACAGAGTGGAGGCTAAGAATACTTTTTTCCTTTCTAATGATATTTTTAGAGCCAGCCCTGAGGGTGCAGTGTCAGAGCTGCTGCTGCTTGCCCAAAGGCTGACTCATGGATCCACTCCTGGTGTTTTTCTGCCACGGGAGATGATGTCCTGCTCCTGGGCTCACCTGTTTGGAGCAGACAGCCTCCTTCCCAGCTGGGCACAAGGCACACCCAGGCAGGGACAGGCACTGTGCAGCCCCTGTGGATCACTGCTCCTGCAGCACGTGGGGAAAATCAGCTGCCCTGAAGGCAGGGGTGGCCAAGAGCAGCAAGGATGCCTTGACTGCACCCAAACCAGCTTGTGTGGTGTCTCCACCCGGCTCCCTGCTTGGCAGCACTGCCTGGGGCTGCAGGCTGCTCATGGTGAGGGTTGGGAGGGTGTCAGGACCTCTCTGCAGCAGCTGTTCTGTGTTTGTAAGTGAGGAGGCTGCCAAGGAGCATCCCTCAGAAGGGTGTGTGTTCTGAGTGACTGGGGTGGCTGCTCAGCTTCAATCCCACAGCTCCAAGCCAGAGATGTCAAACCCAAGAGCCAAGTGTCCCCCCAGGATGTGCCACCACACTGCTGCTAGGGGACCTGAGATGCTGCAGGAACTTTAAAGGCAGCCCCATCTCTGCAGGATGCCACCTTTGCATCAGAGAACCCCCTTCCTCTTCCTCCTTCTCCCCCGAGGGTTAAGTTAAGGAGGAGGAGATATTTTTATTCTCATTTTTGAAATAAAACTGGTAAATTTTTGCCCAGTTCTTATTTACTGGTTATTTTATAAAGCAAGTTGTATCTCTCACTACTTGGACACCAAAGCAATGGCCATGAAAACCCCCTCTGTTAGTTTGTCTGGCAACCCCTGAACTGGAAACTGTGCATTTGAGTTCAGTCCAAAGCTGTGGGACTCAGGGAGACCCATGAGCTCTTGGCTGTGACATACCTGATCTTTATTCCAAACTAAATAACCATGGATGCCAGGAGTGGAAAGCCCAACTCTCAAATCCTTACTTAAACTGAGAAGAAACCATAACTTTGGGGAAATGTATCTTGAGTGATGCTTCCTGGCCTTTTTTACCCCCTTGAAAGCAATAGATCTTAATAGACAATGGCTGGTTCTTGTGGCTCATACTCTATGAAGGGCAAGAATAATTCTCCCTGCCCCAGGAAAACCTGCACTGGATGGTTAAAACCACCATTAGAAAGAGCTGCAGTCCTGCAGGTTTCAGGGTAACTCCATCAGCTCTATTGCTGTTGCATCCTGTAGGATTCTCCCACAGGGTGTGTTTTCTCAGGGAGCTTTAACCATGTACACCAGCACTGGGGCATCCACAAAAGCCAAAACAACATTTCTTCTCCTGAATAATGGGGAATTCATCTCCCTTTCTATTTTCTACTCTCTCCAGCTATTTCAGAAGCACCCTGGGCTTATGACCAGGCACTCATGCCCTTACACACTTGGGTTTTCTACTTGCCTGCCACACTTCCAGGCTGTCTAACCCCTTGACAGCAGCAGGAGGTGTCCCTGTGACAAGGTGGGAGGATGTGGATGGTGCCATCAGCAGCAGGAGCTGGTCCCCTTGCTGCAGACACCCCAGTGCCTCCAGCTCCCAGCAGAGCACCTTGCACACCAGCCTTGCACCCAGCACCCACATCTGCACTCCTGGCTTACCACAGAGCCTGGAAGGGCTTTGACTGATGCCTGGAGGTTCTGAAGACACAAGACTGGGAACTTAGTGAGAAGCAGGTGGCAGAGAGCAATAGGAGACTTCAGATTTTACTTTGTGGTGTTTCCCTTAACCAGGAAGGAAAGTCCTGCTCTGAGTCCATAACCATGGACCTGAGTCCTGCTCTGAGTCCATAACCATGGACCTGAGTCCTGCTCTGAGTCTCCCTCTGGCAGCCAGCATCAGGTCAGACTAAAACTTTTTTTTTCCCCCAGCCTATGCTTTTGTTCTTTGTCTCTACCTTGCCATCCCTAAAGGGAAATCACAGCCACTCATGCACAGACTGGAGGTAGCTCTCAACCCTGGGCATTTCTGAGTGTGGGTAACACTGCTGCAGCACTCACAGACCTGCTGGGGAAAGCAGGCTCCAAACAGCTTAAATGCTTTATCCTAGGGCTGTTGGACAAGGCCTTGATCCTTTCCAGCTCTGTGTTCTGGTGCCTTCCCATGTGCTACCATGGATTTTTCTTTTTTTTTTCTCTGCTCTAGCTTTTTTCAGGTTTTTCTCCTACATCTACCAGCTCTTTTTCAAAATAACCAGCAACTAATCCTGATCCACTGAAATCCTTGTCCAAACTCCTCCTGAGCTCCCTGGCCTTCCCTGTATCGGAGATAAGGTACATCTCCCTGGTGCAAACCTCCCAAGTAACAGCATGTGAAATCTGACTATTACAGTTTCTCTTCAAAGCTCCTTTGCCTTCTGTGATTTCTATTACATGACAGAGCTCACAAAGTTTCCAACTTGTTATTTATCAAGGCTGGAGCCTCTGGTGATGACAGAAATGGGAGGTTTTTCTGCAAACTTCCTCGGGCAGCCACAGCAGGTTAATCATTAAGGGCTCTGTGCACAAGTTCATCCTGAAGTCGAGCAGAGTTTCTCTTCCAATTTCCCCTCCAATCCTTCACCCTTGTTCTGTCTTCCCTTTGGGAGACTTGTTGTAGTGAATTTTTTTATTCCCCCCCTGTATCTAGCAGAGTTTGATTTGGCAGCTGTCCAGGAGAGAAAGGTCTTGCAATTGCTTTGTCCTTTGGTGATTTAGGTTATTGCAACTTCATGGTTTGCTGTTGGGAAAGCGATTAAGAGGAAAAAGTCCCATCTGTGACTGAAAATGGACTTTTTGTGATAAAAAGTGTCCCTGGGTTATCTCTGAGGCTGGTGCAATCTGCAGCATTCTTCTTTTTCCATTTTTTTCTACCATTAGTATTTTTTTTTCTGTTAGGTCTTCTATGTATTTCCCAGGTCCTTTTGCATTGGAAGGATATTTCTTCTCCCCTTCTGCTTGGACATGTGCAGAGGGTGCTTTAAGCCCCTTAAACCCTGTGTGCTGGAAATGGGGGCAGAATCCAAAGGTTTTGAGGAGCTCTGGGTGAAATGAGCTGAGAGGTGACTGCTGAAGACAGGTGGAGTTGGGGACCAACAGAACCAAAGACACTTGATATTTATGGGGTGTCCTTGCAGGGGGGGACATTGGGATCACCTTAATAAGAAAAGGCACCTGCTCGTGTTTACAGGCTGTCAAAGTATGGAGGTGCCACTTATGCACAGGTGAACAGAAGAAATGCCAACAAATGGCAGCAAAAATGTGCTGGTGAGGTCAGAAAAGGGAGGAGAGAGCAAATAACAGGGTGAACGTGTCTGTACACGTGTGGCTGAGTGCTGGCAAATAAAAAGGCTGATGTGGACACCTTAGTTAGTACCTTGCTCAGACTAGGGCTTAGGTAGCATTACAGGGATTTGGTAGGATGGAGTTGCTGGGGAAGAGCCAGGGAGGGATGAAGGAAAGCAGTGTACAAAGAAGGGGGTGTGTTTGTCCTGCAGGTTAGCAAGGGGCTGGGAACAGGCAACTTCAATGGGGGCAGCTTAAAAGGGGTGAAACTGGTGGGACAGACCTCATGTGAGTTAAAAGGAGGAGGTGGGTGGATGTGAGTGACTCTTAAAACTCAGAGTACCTCCAGCTGGGTGGTAAATAGCATCTTAAACTCCGTCATGAGTGGTACAGCAGGACAGAGCTGTTCAGCTCCCTGGGTGTGTTAGTGCAACATCTCCTCTCTAATGGTGACGAGGGCTACTGGAAAAGCTGCTATTTTGAGCCTGATTTGGGATAATAGAGCAGAACTGGCTGAAAGAAGTGGAAGGTAATTTCAGGAAATAAGTCACGAAATAGTGGAGCCAAGAATGCCATGAGAAAGGGAGTGAGAACAGCAGAGCAGGGATAATGGGCTGCAAAAATCCCAGGGAATCTGTAGGTAGCAACTCTAGGGAAGGTAATCCAAGGGCTTAAGGAATGCAGGGAAGTTGGCAATTCCTCAAAGTGACTGTATTAGGGCACCACAACAACCCATCCCAAGGAACAAGGGGAAGATGATGCAGAGACCTGATGGACTTCAGACACAGAGAAGAGCTGCAGAAGAGGGGACCTGATGCCAGAGACCTGGCAACAGGGACAACAGAGCAGTGGCTGCACAGCTACAAGCTGGAGATGCAAAGGTGCAGAACAAGCTCCAGTGGGTTGTCTGTTTTAGGCTGGGCAAAACCCTTTCATAAATGCACAGGAAGGAGGAGAGCTGAGGAAAGCCCAGCACGTTGCTTAAATGAAGGGATTCATTGTGGACTTTGCTTCAGCCTTCCATTGCACCCAGCTAATTAGGACAGGATGATTAAATGGGGCAGGAGTCCAGCTTGAACAGAGGGGAGAAGACCTGCCAGGGTATTTAGAGCAGTCAAGTGTGCTGGTGTTGGCAGGACCTGCTGAATTCCCTCTTGAGTGTACTTCCAGAGCTAACCCAACCTTAGAAGTGTTCAGGGTTTTTCCAATATTGCAGGACAGGGCAGGCTGGGAGCTGCAGTGGGGCAAACTCAGGAGTTAGAGGCTTCAAAACAGGGAGCAATGCAAGATGATGTTATTAAGCAATCAGTCTGTAAGAACCTGGAGGATAATGAGGTTAGAAAGTGATGCCTGACATGGGTTTGTCAAGGACAAGTGAAGTGAAATGAATGTAGTTTTCTCCTCTGACAGGAGAACCAGGCTCATGGATAGGGGAGTGGTGCTGGATGGGATGGGGCTTGGCTGGTGGAGTGTGACAAGCAGCCTTGGGAGGGTGACCTGCTCTGCAGGAGGGGTTGGGGACATTGAGTGGAGCTCTGGGGGGAGGTGAGGAGCTGATGCATCACACAGGATTTAAAACAACCACCTCAATGCACGGTGTCATCACCTGCTTTCTGAATCGTCCCCCTGTGGCAGTTGGTACCATTGCTGCTGCAAGATGATGTGCTCTCCTGTGTGTCCAACTCTGCCCTTGCTAATTCCTGCCTGTGGTCATCAAGTGATCCCCATCACCATCAGCTCTGCTGCAGTGGCTCCTCGACCCTGTGGCTGCCCTCACTGGGGGCATGAGGCCATCAGCAGCTGCTTCCCCCCACCCCATCCCTGCCTGCTCAGCTCAAGACTCTGGAGGGCAGCCCGGCCCTTAAGCAAACATCACAGGACCTGCCCAGGTCATTGGTCACAGAGCTTTTATTGTCTCCTGTGCTTTGTACCTCATGCTGCAGCACAGCATCCCTGCTCCCCAGGATCTGCACCTCCACTTGGCATCTCCCGGGGCCGCGCTCCTGCCGTGCTCGTGGCACGCCTGCATTTGTCTGAAGGATTGACCCCTCAGTTATTCTTAGCCTCATGGTCACCTCCAGCACTGCCTGTCACGATGAATCAGAAATAGAATCTTCTCTGCATCACAGTCCTCGTTAAACCGACCATCCCCTTCTACCTGCCGCAGTCTTTGCCTCATTATAACTCCATTACCTTTAACAACAACCCCATTACCATCCATTATCTTTCTTATCATCTCCTTTACAAGGCTGTTATTTGCACCTCCTCCTTTACAGCCATCCCCTCGTCAATTACGATTCCATTATCTTTATTACCACCCCATTACAGTCATAATTATTCCCATTACAGTTTTGAGAACTGCATCTCCATCCAGACAAGACGGTGTCTCCATCAGCCCCGTCACCAGCTTCTCCTGCTCTGTGTCTCATTGCCTCCATCCACCTTCCCTGCATTCCTAACTATCCCCATACCAATGGTTGTATTCTAATTATTTTTCATTATGGTTTTATAGTCTTTTGCTGTTATTGCTTCCTTTATCAGCCGTTCTCGTGCCCCTGAAGTACCATAGCTGGAGTGGGTACTGGGGTGGGAGCTGAGACTCAGGGCAGTGATATTACACTGATTTGCACCAGCCCTGAGCACGTAATTACACCCCATGCCTGTCCTCCTTTGCAATTCCAGCACTTAATCTCCATTGCAGCCCTAATTACTGATGTTACCTTTCTGCTATCCTTCAGCTCATCTCTTGCAGCTTCCCAGGCATGACCACCTCCTCCAGCCAGTGGTGCCCCTCCTCCTCCTGCTTGGGTAGAGGAGCATCCTATACCCAGAGCTGGACAATGGCTCTAGGCACCCTTTAAATGTAAAGAATATCTGTGTGATATTAGTAACAGTGGTTTTGTTGCAAGGATTCATAAATTCTTGTGGTACAACGCTAAGTGTCACATCCCAGAGAGGTTGTGGAATCTCCTTCCCTGGAGAAATCCAAAATCCATCTGGACACATCCTGAGCCACGTGCTCCAGGAGACCCTGCTTGAGCAGGGAGGTTGGACTAGATGGCCCCCAGTGGTCCCTTCTAACCCGAACCATTCTGTGATCCCCTTGGGGTTGCTGTCACCATAATCTCAGCTGTGTGCCCACCCCAAGAGCTGCCAGACCTGCCTGTGCTCCACCCTACCACTATCATCTTCCAGAAGCCACGCTGGGGACCCAGGAGCAGCCCTTGGAAGCTTCTTCATCAGCACTCAGAGGAGGGAAAAGGCTTCTTGGCTGGCAGAGAGTGGGTTGCACCCTTTCGGGTGCCACAGAGGAGCTGGGTGCTGTGCTAGATCCTAAAGAGCACTGATCCAGCCGGGTCCTGTGCCCACACTCCTGGAGAGAACACTGACAGATTGGAATGGTTACAGAGAGAGTCACAAAACTCCCCAGGGACGGGGAAGCTGCCAGCTTGAGAGAGCTCGGCGTGCTTAGTTTATCACGAAGATCGAGAGGTGACTTCATGGCTCCCTATAAGAACTGTCAAGGCAGGGAAATACTAAAGAAGGTACTAAAGAGCCCTTTACGGCAGGGAAAGAGCACGGGAGCGATGGCTGGGAGCTGAGGCAGGCAAATTTGGATGAGTGATGCAGCACACGGGCTTTAAGGGAGAGCGATGCCCATCTCCGGCGGCTCCGGGAGGCTGCGAGGTGGGTGCCACATCCCTCACATCCCTAAGCCCCGTGGGCAGAGAAGCTGCTAGCAGCTTGCAGGTAATTTAACAGCTCTGGTGTAAGAGGGGATGTAGCTCATGTCGGAACGCCCCTGGGTTATTTCCCACAGTCGATAAGCTTCATAAATTATGTATCCCTCAGGGGGAGAAGCTACCTTGGCGCTTATCAGATTTTGTACTCGTTTGGCTTAGCAAAGCTGAGGGGGACCAGGGCACAGAGGGAAAACAGGAGCTCTAAATAAGCACGGGGCCGTGCCAGCGGGGAGCTGGGGCTGGGTGACCCGGGCTGTGCAGCCGGGCTGGGGAGCGGCCCGGGAAAGCTGAGCCCGGGCTGAGCAGGGGAGCAGCAGCAGATCCCAGCTCCCAGCGCCACGCTGCAACACCCGGGGGAGCTTTCCCTAATTCTGGCCAAAAAAGGCAGCCAAAGGGAGGGAGATGGAGCACTTGCATCACTCTCCTATTGCTTCTTGGCTTTGCTGCCAACAGCTGAGCTTGCACCCCACGGGCAGTGCCCTCCACGGGGGACATAGGCATGGTGGCACTCGTGTCTGCATTCCCACAGGGATTTGGGCACAGCATTAACACCCAGCAATGCCCTCTCCACCCCTCAGCCATGGCCTGGCAAAGGCTGAATACAACACAGGACAGCAGGAAATTTAAGCTCTTTTGGGATCAAGGAGATACATTTGACTGAAAAAATGGGTAGCAGCATGAGGATGGAGAGTGGTTCTTCTGGCTTTTGGGTTTAATCCATAGCCACAGGTTTCCTCTTAAACAGCTTAGACTGGGATTTCCTGAGAGAGCAGACGGAGAGCTGCATCTCTACCACGACCTGGCACCTGCACTGTGGGTTTTATACTGAATAAAAAGAGCAAGGAGCTGGCAGGAAGTTGGCAGCATGTTGGAAAACAACTCTGGGATTAAAATAACACCCTCAGTAAACCCTGGCTAGTGAGCTTGTGCTGCCCAGGCTGCTCACTGCACAGCTGGAGCCAGAACATCTGGGAGGTTTTATAAATTAAAAGAAAACACGGGTTTCCTTGTTGTACAACACAGAATTACAATGGGCAGTAGAGCACGGAGGTTCTTACAAGCTTCAAGGAGATGGAAATTTTTAGCGAGGTCAGTAAATAATTCTGGGTTTAAAGTGTGGTAGCATCATTTTCCACAGAGCCCCTTATGAGGGGCTGATCCTGGTGCCTGGCAGTCCACATTCCCTAGGAATGGGCTGCAAACAATCCGTGGCCTCCAGGCTGGGCCCTGGAGCAGGCAGAGCAGCGCTGTGCAGGGGCAGAGAGCAGCGGGGCTGCGAACCGCGGGGCTGAGCAGCGGCGCCCGGGGGACTCCTTAGCTGCAGCTCAATTACATTAGCGATACAGCAGCGAGGGATCATTTCCCGTCTCCAGACAGATGCTTTACTCCTTGCAACAAGACAAAAACAAAAGGCAGCGCAGGCGCCGCCCGCGCTGGGGCCGCTCCGGTCCCCGAGCATCTCCGGCGGGTCAAGAGCTGCTGCTCTTTCCTCGCAAAGCATCGGCCCCAGGGGCTTTGCTGACAAGTGGTTTTCTGCCTGTGCCTGGCCTAGGAATGCCCATGTAGAGCCCTACCTGTAGGAGTAATCTAGTGTTTGCTCAGCTGCTGTGCAAGGGGCTGCCTTTGCTCCCTCCCTGCCCTGGAAGAGTGTTTTTTGAGGTGGGATGGATGCTGGCTGGTCCCCACTGCCTGGAAAGCTTTGCTCTGGAGTCTGGCTGCTGGACCGTTCAGCTGTTTCACGGTTTAAATTTCAAGTTTCGTGGAGCTGGCACCATCTCCTGATCTGATTTTGCCCCAGCCCACAAGCTCAGCACGCCCTGCCAGGGACCAAGCCTTGCTCCCCCCAAGGAGCTGCTGCACCGGGAGCAGGGATGCACTGCAGGGGCTGGCAGGAGGCAGCACATCCCCACTGGGGTCTCTCTCCATCATCAGACCTCAAAAAAATCCCAGCTTTCCATGCTGATGTGGCTGGGGCTTGTTAAAGCTTTCCAGCCCCTGTCAAGGCTGCTCTGGGAGCTGGAGCCCAGATGGTCTGAACAGATTACTGCAGCCTCGTGGGCTATCCATCCCAGGCACTTTGGCAGGCCTGAATTTCCTCCAAATGACAAAAATAAATAAAATCTCTCGGCATTAAATGCTGGGGAGCCTATGAAAAAGCTGTGTACACAATGAAAACAAATATATGGTTAAATAAGCTCTCTAACAGTATTTCTATAAAATACCTCTCTAAATAATGCCAAGTGAAAGGCTCACTCCGTCCTGATTAACCTCAGTTGGGGAAGATTGTCTGTATCAAATCACCACCATCAGCCGATTAAAAATGAATTAAACTGAACGGAAAACAATTCCCCAAACGTCCCTTCTCCTTTCCAATCCAGGGGCAAAATAAAAATAGCAATAAAGCCTGAACACTCCAGAGCAAGCACAGCACTAAGTCACCCCAGCCTGAGGAGGAAGCAGGTGATGGGGACCTGGGAGGGGGTGAGGTGGGGTGGGATGGGATGGGATGG
>VZRZ01006338.1:473970-490163 GCA_013398175.1 Climacteris rufus | reverse complement strand
GGTGGGATGGGGTGGGATGGGGTGGGATGGGGTGGGATGGGGTGGGATTGGGAGCTTGGCCATGGTCACTCCATGGAGAGGTGGCCAGAGCAGGTGTAAGGGTCATAAGGGATAAAGGGGAAACAGATTAATTAAAACAACCTCAGGGAGCCCTCCAGTCCTTTGCCTTTTGAACAGACCCCCTTTTTAAAATATTGGAGTCAGCTAATGTGACTTTTGAACATTTCTCTCTTATTTTTGTTTTATTTTTAGGAAGCCCAGCAGGCCTTTGGGGTCAGTATATCCAAAGGGAAGGGCAAAGTTACAATCCTCAAGTGCTGGCCAGGTAAATCCATCCCAACAAGAGCATGCTCCAGCACTGAAAGCCAACAGGAGATGCTCTTTCATGCAGCCAAATCCCATCCCAATGTGTTTCTGGAGAAAACATCTCCAGCAGTATCTCTGGGGAGCACTGAGGAGGGAAACACGGAGTAAACCCTGTTTTTGGCACCCTGCACCAGCACCCTCTGTCCCCAATTTCCCCAGGAAAAGCCTCTGAGCAACAGAAAGGCCTCAAATATTTCTTTTCCTCCTTATTTTTTTCGTTGTTCCCATTTTCTCAATTGTTTTCTTAATAACTGCACAGTAATTGTTGGGTCCTGTCAGCACCCAGCTGGTGCTCCCTGTCTTGGGGTTGGACAAGAGGCATCCTAGGCTGAAGCAATGAAGGAAAAGGGTGCCAGAATTTTGGGGGCAAGAGGGTGCACCCTTCACTGCAGTTGTTGTGGTGACACTGCTGCAATGCCCCCAGGGTGCCCTGCATGGGCTGGACACAGAGGTTTAGGTCTCAGGGTGGGACTGCTGGCAACATCCACAGCACCAACACTTGTTGGACACAAACCCAGCATATAATGAAGGACAGTCTAGTTACTAACTCTAATTAACAGGAGGGTATCACTCAGATTATTTTATTAGTTTTGGCTTTCACTGTGTGTCTTTGATCAAATAAAGAAGAATAATTGACAACCAAGGGGACCTGCCATCCTGACACTTTACGACAGCCTATTTTGAGACACCAGAACTGCAACTCAGTGGTTCTAGAAGTTGTAAAAACTGTTGTAAAACCTACTCTTTGTCCAAGAACTTGTAAAACTTGTCTCCAATGGTAAGGGGAGCATGACTGCTGCCAGATGCCTTGGGGCATAGGTGTCCCTGCGGGGTCCTGTCCCTGGAATGAGGTGATTGTCCCTGATCCCCATCAGCATCTGACCCTGTGAGATGTGTGGAGACCTGATGGCTGAGGGGGAGACCAAAGAATCATCGAGGTGGGTTTTTTCTCCACCCCAACCATGCTGTAGAAAGTGCATTTAATCCCCTAGCCAGTGCCAGGGAGAGAGGGGAGTAAGCCAAGGGCAAAGCTGGGCACGGAGAAGCTGTGGCAGGGGAGATTTGCTCCTCCACGAGATGTCAGAAATGCCTCTATGCCTTATGGAAACTTTCTGCTTTTTGCTCTGCCCCTCTCTAGCTTTCCAACACCGGCACATCCCTGCACTGTCCCCACAGTGCTGGCACCCTAAAGCCAGCAGAAAGCCCTGCTCTGAGTGTTAACAGCAGCAGAGTGCATGCTGTGCATGCATGCATGTGTCCTGGAGCATCTTTTCAGGGAGCAAGGTGATGCAATTCGTGCAGCCCTGCCAGGGAAGGCAGGGAAGGGCAGGGAAGGCAGCGTGGCTGGGCTGGTGCGGGGCTGCAGCCGGGAATCAGCACCGAGGGCCTCTCGCTTTGTTTCAAATGGCTCGTTCGACTCGGGCCATAAAATTAATGTCTGAGCAGATAGCTGGGGAAATAGCAGCTGTAGAAAGCAACTCGGTGCTTGGCAGGGGAATTGAGATGAGTTGCATTTGGGACATGCTGGGGTTTGATTGTATTTGCCTCCCCTCTGGAGATGCCGAGTGTCCCAGCTCGACAGGTACCACCTCCCCATCCCTCCACCCACCCCCTCAGCACTCCCTCACCTCCAGCTTCCCTGTAGTAGTGCTCTCGTTCTGCTTCTTATTTATCCACCTGGCTTTTCTTTTAATTCCTCCACCCCTCACACATTTGTCCAGCCCTCTGGCCACTCACTGCTTTATTCATTGTCTCTCCTGCCCAGCCTCTCCTTTGTGCTCCTGGTTAGAGCCTTACCTATTTATATTCTTAACCTTTGCCTCCCTTTCCTCTGTCTCTTTAATCCACACATCAATCTTGTTTTATGGTCTCCACTGCACATTACCTGTGAGCTAATGCTGCCCCCTCTCCCTGCCCCCTCTCCTATGCCATCCTCAGCTCCAGCTCCCCCACACAGCAAGATGTGGTGGAAGAAGACCTTCCAGCAAAGGAGCATCAGGTGCAGGAGCTCAGCATCCCACAGTGGGGATGCATCCCCTCCCTGATGCACTTTTTGCCCCATTTTTGGGGTTAGGCTTTGCCCTGTGCATGGGCATCAAGCAACCCGCAGCAGAAAAACAGACGTGGGGTACCCAGCCTCCTGCCTCCTTTCCCCTGGGGATGCTCAGGACCTGGCCACCCTGCAGAGGACAGTGGCTCTGGGGACAAAGCTCACATTTCAGAGCTGTTCTGAGACTGGTACCTAGGGCAGCTTTCCCGAGCTTGCTGGCCGCTGAAATGCAAGCCTGGAGGATCATCAGCTGTCCATCCCCAACACATCGTCCCATTGCTACACCCTGCTGGCTGCTCCCTGCCTTTCCTTGCCCTCCCTAATCCCACTCCAGCACTGCACCCCATAAAGTTGCCTCACAGAGCCCAGCCTGTAATTTCTCTGCCTTCTCTCCTTCCCCACACGGTGGGAATTTTCCTCTTGCTGATTCACGCCTCCATGGCGTCACATTTTTTAGCGCTGACGCTGGCTGTGCTCACCCCAGGGAAAGGCTCCAGCCCCGAGCTCCTGCTTCAGGGGGTGGCCCTGTGCCAGCCTCGTGCTGCCAGCTCAGCCAAAAGCTGCACCTGTGCTGAGCAAAGCCAAACCTCTCCCGCTGTCGGGGTCAAATAAGGGAAACTTCAGGGGTTCATTTTCTCCCCACCGCCCTAACCCAAACCCCGTGCTCCCAACCGAGTCCTCATGCTGGGTACAGCACAACTCCAGCTTCAGAAAAACCCCTTTGTTAACATAAAAATCCTCTGGCTTTTCCCTCTGGGCCATTAGAGTGGCATAAAAAGGTGGAGAGCCCCATGGGCACCACCTGCATCCCTGGTGGGATGGAGCCATTTGCAGCCCTGGAAGGGTTTTGGGAAAGGGGAGCATCCAGAACCTTCTGCAGGCACCTTTTGGGAGGTTCAGCGGCTGAACTGGGTGTACACCTCTGCTCATTCCTCCTGGAAATGGTAAATGAGGGAATTTCCCCATGCCCTCTGTTTCTTTTCACCTGCCCCGGGTGTGTCCATCCCCTGTGGATGCCCAGCAGGAACAGCATCTCATGCCATGACAGGCACTCTCAAACGGACTTCTCAATTTATTTTCTATCCGGCGAGCTGTCTTTTATGTCTTTTATTTTTTTGTGCTACTGAAAAGGCTCAGGAAGCATCCTCCTGCCCAAGCCACTGCCTTCCCAAACCCCACTAATTTCAGCATCCCTGCCAACCCGGGTGCACACAGACAGTCAGGGAGCCCTCGAGGGGTGGAATGAATTTGGGAGGTCTCAGCCACCCCGGGGCAATGCTGCTGGCAAAGGCTGCCCAGGAAAAAAAAAAAAAAAAAAAAGGCAAAACCCCAGCGAGCTTCCTCGGGGCCAGCCCAGCTCTGTGTGTCCCCCGCGGCCATCCCAGGGGACATCTCCTCTCTCCCCATCATGCTGCTGATAATTACCGAGTAACGAGCCCTGCACAGGCAGGGTGGCTTTAGCTCCGCCTGCTCTGCCGCGGCGCAAATCACGGGGAAATGGGGATTTTGGCATTCAGCGGCATCACCTCGTTAGGACGCTCGCCAGATGCCCCTAACAGGGATGAGGCTGCGGGGTGCAGGGAGGAAGGGCGGGGAATGACAATGCAGTAATTACGGGGGAATTGCCAAGTAACGAGGGGCGATGAACGCTGCCGCCTGTGATGGGGTGGCACTTGCAGCCCTGGACTCCGTGGGGCGTTTTTCATACCAAATACACGATAAATGCATCATAAATGCAAGATTTTGGGTTGTTTCCCCCCTTCTCGGCATCAAATAATTTAATTCCAAATGACCACGAGGAAGAAAGTCAAGGAGAAGGGATGCAGCCTCCTGTGGATGATGGTCGGGGAAGGCTGGTACCCACAAGTGTCACGAGTTTGCAGCACCACTGTCCCGCTGAGCCAGGGCTGGGGCAGCCACAGCTCCCAGGGGGAGCAAGGAGATGAAAGCTCTGCCCTCTGCAAAGCCCTGGAGGAGATGCAGCAAGGCAAGAAGCTCCTTTTCCCTGGTCATGTAACTGGGGTGTCACTCACTGAGCCCTCAGCACGCAGCCCAAGCCAGCGATCAGCTACCCTGGTGCCTCTGATCTCATTTGTGAGTGAGTGCTGTTATCAGGGTCAAGCGGCAGGGGATGTATTTCTGTGGCTATTCAGGAGGAAATACCCCCAAAATATGATTTTTTCACCCCAATTTAATTTTTAGCCTAATAAGGATGAGTGGTGCTCTCTCCTGAGTCTGCTCAGGTTGTGGTCCATAGCATCCCCAAGCATCCCACCCTCAGATGCAGGAGGGCTGCCAGGGTCTGGGCACAGCCACATCAGCAGCTTAGTGGGATTTGAGAGAGGATTAGACACCAAAGGGGATAACAAGGGAGGATAAAAGCTTAGAGGGAATAAAAGACCCCGGTGCATCGGGGTGAGAGGCAAATGCTAATTGCCTGGGGTGGGGAAGGCAGGTTCCCCCCAGGAGGGTGATTTTTGGCTGTGGGCAGGATGTGGCTGGGCCCAGGCACACAGACCAGCTGATGTGGCTGCAGCCCTAGAAACAAAGCTGAGATTTTCCCCCAGTTTGGGTAGAGAGGTGTACAGGTTCATGTGCAAAAAGTACTTGAAAGGGAAAACAGGTTTGAAGAAAGCATCCCCAGCGTGGCATCGGCTAATGGTCAATTTGTACCCTGGAGCTTTAGGTCTCTTGGTGAGACACAATCCCAGCATTGGCACTGAGCAGGTAAACGATGAAGCCTGCTGTTTTCTGTGGTGTGGCTTTCCCCAAATACACTTATTTTAGGAGGAAGGGAGCCCATGCTGGGCTGAAACTCAGCAGCTCCTCCGTGCCAGCTCCACAGGTCCCCCCCACACACCATCCCTGGCACGAGCAGGAGCAGTGCAGGCACGAGCAGAGGGATGTGCTGCCTGCCCCAGCTCCAGCTGCCTCCAGGAGCCAGGCTGGGGTCCCTCCTGCCTTTTCCAGCTGATGGAGAACTGTCCCATTGCCTGGGTGCGGTGGGCCACGTGCCCAAATTCAGTGAGAGGTCTGTCTGCGGGACCCAGACTCCTGGGGGCTTTGAAATAAAAGCCACCAGTGCCAACCTGCCGTGCCTGGTGGCCTCATGTCAGGCAGTGGCTTTGTTAAGAAGCCCTAAGGGCCGGGCTGCCATGGGCTGTGTGTGCCCCAGCACAGGAGAGATGTGTGTGCCAGCACTCCCTGCCTCAGGTTTGGGGGTCCCTTCTCTCCCACTGGTGGGGTGGGTGGGCTCCTTCCTCAGGATGGTGACACTTGGGGGTCCTCTTGGGGCTGGATGGCTTTGAATCAGCACTGTGGGGTCAGGGCCAGCTCTGGGGGACAAGGGCAGCTCCTGCACTGCTCTGTGGCAGGGAGGTGGCATCATCACCCTGTCTCACATCCTGCAGGATGCGGGAGAAGAGCATGTCACTGGGGCAGGGCCAGGGCTTGCAAATGCAAGGATTCTCATCCACAGGCTGCTGACTGGGCTCCTAAATCCCCTCAACAACCAGGCAGGCTGCACAGGAGCTGGGTGGCAGGGAGGCTGCTGCAGCACGCAGATGTGCGGGATGCAGCGACGGCGCACACAGCCCTGCCCAGCTGCATGGCCACCCAAGACAATGCCCCATTCTCCTCTGTGGCACCAGCAGCTCCATCCCTGCTCTGCTCTACCCCTCCTGGGCCAGAGGAGAAGCGGTTCTGTCCCAGCTGGAAGGAGGCACACGCCTTCCCCAGCTCCCAAGGGATGCTCACTGGGATGCTCCTCCCGCTGCTTGTGCAGGACCCACGTGTGCAACGCCCTGGTGGGGGCAGAAATCTGCTTTTCCCAGCTGGATCTTGCCCTGCCCTCATGGGATCCCACATGAGGATCCCAGTTACCCTGGGATATGAATGGGATATGCAAGGGCAGGACTGACAGGCAGCACTCCCACCCAGGAGCCCAAACATGGACTGAGGCTGGGATACAGATGAGTGAGAGATTGCCTGGGATTTAACAGTCATTTTTAAGACCAGATGTAAAACCCAGCCTTTGCTATTTAGAGTCATTAAATGTCCCCTGGTTCATTCTGCAAAGGGTAGGCACATTAACCTGCTGGCCTGGCTGCCCTCTGCTAACCACATCCTCCTCACACCAACTCCCCTGACATTTGAAACTGCTCTTTTTTCCAAACTCGCTGCCTACTTTCATTCCCAACCCAACATTTTGAGCCTGGGCATTTGCTCCTTGTCATTCCTTCCTGAGGCTCTTATAGCAAAAATGATGCTGTGGAGGAAGAAGAAAAAAATCTGTTACCAAAGCATCAAGGATAAGCACACCTCCATCACAGAGAGATTAATTTCTGTTTGAATTAATACCCTAAAACTGCAGGGAGAAGCCCTCCCTTGGGAGTGAGGGGCAGGGCAGAGCATCACCCCTGCCAGGGCTCACACCGCCTTGTCTGCCTTCGCCACCTCTCCTGCCAGCTCCCATTTCCATGGAAACCTGCCCTCCTCACTCCTTCCCCTGCCTGCACTCTTGCTAATTTAAGGAAACCAACTTTCTGCTCCCTGAGGAGTTGCCAGGATGGACACATGGCACTGGGGCAGGCAGGGATGTCCCCCTGGCCACCTGGAGAGCTCCCAGCAGGGCAGGCAGCGTTGTCCCCCTGCCCCCCAGTCCCTGTCAGGGGGCTGTGCAAAGCCCAGGGTGGGAGCACACCCCCCCTATTCCTGCTCTCTCAAGCAGGGAAAGGCAGGAGCCCTCCTTATCTCAGCCCTTTTCATCTGCTCTGGGTCCTTCCCCTGACTGTCTCTCCTCTCCCAACCCTCCTTATCTGTTCTTGCTCCATCCCTCTCCCCAGCTTTGTTTACATCAGTAAAACACTTGTCCAGGTCAAACACAGTTTCCTGATAAACACATTTCCATTGACTGCTGGAAAGAAAAAATCCTCCAGAGTAGCACATTCTTGCTCTGGGAATCAATAACCTCCAAATCCCTCTTACCCCCACCCCAGCCCTCCAGCCTGGTGAGCACGATGTGTTTTGGGGACCTCCTCAGAGCAGAGGCAGGAGGAACCCTGTCCTGCAGGGACTGGATGTCAGATGTGACACCTGAAGGAGATGGGAGGAACCACAAATGCCCCTGAGCCCTTCCATGCTGCACCCATGGATGCCAAAGCCCTTCCAGCTGCTCCCAGGTGAGCTCAGCAGCACCTGCATCCATGTCCATGCAGGGGATGCATCACTTCTCCTCCCTGGGCCTGCCCAAGCATCCCCATGCCAGCCTGGAAATCAGGGATGCTTGGCTGCTGCCAGAAGCCCTGGAGGGGACAGCAGGTGAGCTGCTGCCCTGTGGTGGCTGGAGTCCCACAGGCCACTAAAGCACTGGTGAGGGGAAGCTCAGGTGTCACTGCAGTGAGAGATTCAGCTGTAAAGCCACAAGCGACACAGAGAAATTTAAAGGGATTAAACTTTTTGCCACTGCCACAAATGTGATGCTCCCCATAGTGGTCTCGCCTCCTGGGACGCATCAGGACTGCTTGAATGAGGTGTGTGACCCTCACTGAGATCCCTGGGTACCTACAGGGTTCATTCCAGAGAATTTTTTAGACTAGAAGTGCTGAACAACCCAGAATTTACTGTGCAAAATAATGCTTTGCCCACCCGTCCAGTCAGCGGTTCATCTCCTCTGTGGCAAAACACACACAGGATGCTGCTGGGAAGCATCCCAGCCCAATGAGCCTCATCATTTGGTGCAGGGACAAAACAAATTCAATTATAACAATAAATAATTAATGATACATAATTAACAGAGACATAAAAATGATAAATAATAATCTGGGTGAGGAAGGAGCAAGCCCAAGTGCTCCATAGGGCCCATATAAACTACCAGAGCCCTGACCCCAGGGAGCCAGCAAAGTGCTGTGTGACGGAGCATAAGGAGCTGTAATGAATTCAGAGTTCCCACCAGGCTTTAATAAAGTCCTTCTGCAAAGCTATTAAGGCAACTAAGACGAGAGGTGAAAGTTTGTTGTGGATTAGAAACTGTCTGGAGCACAGAGGGAAAGATAAAAGAGCTGAGCCCTGAGGAAGGCAGCGCAGGGGCTGGGGAGCCCAGGGCATCTCCCGTGGGGCACCTGCAGGAGAGGGCCCTGCAGGGGGATGCTCTGTGCCCGTCCTCAGGAGCTGCCTTGGTCTGAAAGCAGGAGCTGAACCTCATTCATGCCAGTGTGGGCGTTCATTCAGAAGGAGCTCTGCCTTCGCTGCTGAGGGCGCTGATGCCACCTCCCTCCCCCCCACAGCATCCGGCCTGCACACCAACAACGCAGCCCTTATCCCCCCAAAAGGCTCTGTTTAGGCAGCTCAGCATCACTGCTGCTGCCAGGCACCCTGCTGCCAGTCAGAGCCCAGGGACCACGGCTCCAGCGTGGATTTACACCCAGCTCCATCCTGATTTTCAACCAGCACTGGCTCCGGGGGCCTTTGGGGCTGCCATGGGGACACCCCTGCCTCTCCTTGGGGTGTCAGCTTTGTGTCTCCCCCTTGCTGAGGGGACAAGGATGACCTTTCCAAAGGCAAAACAAGCCTCTCTGTTATCCAGAAGCTCAGGGTGGGGAGAGGGGGGGAGTTACACCCCCAGCCCCCCAGTCCCACTCAGCTTCACGCCTCCGAGCCCCCAGCGTGAGAGCTGCAACCACCCAGGGCCTCCCGAACCCTGCCCTGCTGGGATGGATTTTTTAAATTGGATTGTGACAAACATTTAATACCTAATAGAGCTCACACCAGCACAGTTAATTAAGAAGGTGACTAATCCAATTCACTCGTGGGAGCGCAGAGAGTGAGGAGAGGGAGAGAGGGAGCCTGCGTTAGTTAGAGCGAGCAGGAGAAAATCGGTTCAGCTGCTACCACCCTTCATCTCATTTTGTGTGCACACACGATGAAGAAGGACTTCCCTGTTGCAAGCTCTGGAGCTGCTGGGAAGGAGCTGAGCTGTCCCAGGCTCCCTGGGAGCTTCACTGGGGTACCAGACAGGTGAGGGTAGAAATTCACGGCAGCTCAGATACTGGCAGCTGGAGGCTCCTTGGGGCTCAGCCGTAGAGATGCCCAGAGCCCAAACCGTGTGTTTATTTTAAAACACGGCCCGGGAGTTTCTCCAGGCCTGGAGGGGCTGCTGAGACACTGCAGAGCATCCCCTGCTCCGGGCAGGCCCGCGCTGTGGGAGCGGCCCCAGGCACGTCGGGCTGGCAGAGCCAGCTGTGCCAACATCTGTATGCCGCTCACTCCCCGTCCCCCCGGAGTTGATAAATAAAACAAGTGGAGTTATTTTGGCCCCGGGGACAGGGCTGTCTCCCGGAGCACAGAGTTCATTGTTATTCCCCAGTGGAGAACAGGACGCGGATTGAGCCGGGCTCCCCATCTGCGGAGGGCAGCCGGAGAGAGACTCTTCACAGCAGCGCCTGAAGGCATCAATGACGCTTTTCAGTGGAGCCCCGGGGGACACAAAAGGTCGGAGCGGGGAAGGGAAGGGCGTGGGGCGAAGGCGGAGAGGGACAGGGGGGGGACCGGGCCGGAGCCGGGGGAGGAGGGCGAGCAGGATGAGCTGGAGAAGAGGACAACGGGAGAAACAGAGATGAAGCAGCTCCAACGAAACCTTTTCCTACAGAAAATGCGGTCGGCGGGAGGAGTTCAGGATGCAGGCAGCCACAGGTACCAGGGATGCTGGAGCAGCCCCCGCTGCCAGCGCCCACGGCCGCTCACCCCGCGGGGAAGGGCCCGCACCTCCATCAGTGTCCCACTGCAATTAATCTTCATTAAGCAAGGCTAGCGAAAGGCGATGCTGCCTTAATAAGGTGACACGCAGATGGGCTCAAATTGGAGAGGAAAAGAGCAAAACCCGAAACAACCCAAAGGAAAACCACCCAAGCCGTGCCCAAGCTGCCAGGCTGGGGCCGGGGCTCCCGTGGGCAGCACCGAAAGCCCCCGCCGAGCCCCCGTGGCTGTCCCGGTGCAGCGGCCGGGGGTGCACCTCAGGCAGGTCTGGGGGGCAGGCAACGACAGCATCGGTAATTAATGAGGAATTACACCACCGGCTCATCCCTCCTGCGGCCAGAGAAGCCCCGAGGGTGCTGCCAGCATCCTCCCCCTTGCAGGAAATAATTACTTAAATTAAAATTATTTACCAAATGAGGCAATTCTCGGCGTGCTATCTCGCAGCCGTTTGCCTGGTTTACATTGTTACTAGTGCTACATAATAAATTAACTGTGTAATTAAAGACAACTTTAATGCCCATGTTTTGCAGAGGGATTTTCTGTTAAGACTCCCTGCAAGTAGAAGCAACACAGGCGTGATGTGAGGGGCCGTGGCCAGGCAGGACCAGGCAAGACCCCGATCCCCCCGGACAAACGCATCCCTCGCTTCCCCAAGGGACAACAACCGGATCGAATCCAATCAATCTGCGTTTTAATTACCAGCCACACTCTCTCTGCGGGGATGCTGAGCCGACTGCAGGGGGAGCAGCCAGAATGGCCCCCGGGGAAGCTCCCTGCTTGTCCCCACGTTAGTTGGCAGGGACATGGATGTGCTCCATCAACAGGACCTATTCCCGACTGTAGTGATCAACAGAGCGAGGCTACAAAACCCCACGGGGGTTAGAGGACTCATCCACAAAAAGAAATAATAATAAAAGAAAGGAAAACAAACAATGCACTTAGGAATCCACGTTTTCAGTGGTTTCTGCTGACTAACATGATTCCAGCCAACACGAAGGAAGCCATCAGGGAAATGGTTCAAGAGCTTCAACAGGAAACATCTCCTTGTTGGAGATGATGCTCTGGGAACACAGCAGTGGCACTGAGCTCCAGCAGCAGCGGGGACCGTGGGGGGCTGTGTGACCCTGGGCATGCTGTGCTGCTCCTGCAGCTCATCCCTCCTGCTCCGGGGGGCTGTGTGACCCTGGGCATGCTGTGCTGCTCCTGCAGCTCATCCCTCCTGCTCCGGGGTGCTGTGTGACCCTGGGCATGCTGTGCTGCTCCTGCAGCTCATCCATCCTGCTCTGGAGGGCTGTGGGCAGGGCTCACCTCAGCCATGAGAGCAGACAGAGCCCAGCCCTTCCCATGCCTGGTGGGGGCAGCCACCCCCCAGCACCAGCCCTGGCACCCTGGCACGGCCCAAACCCATCGCTATTGACTGGAAATCAATTTTCCAACCCCCTTGGGCAGCTGGGCCAAGGAAGAGCAATTGCACCAGGCAGCCACTGCTCCAGGCAGTGCAAACGGAGCAGCGTTGCCCTGGGGCATTGCCGTGATGCCAGGCGGGCAGGGCAGGGCTGTTCTCCTTCCTCCAGGGAGGATGTCTGCACTTCAGAAGGAAAGCCAGCACCCAACGGAGCACTGCCACTCCCCAGGCACTTCTCCAGCCCCATCCCCAGCCTTCAGCCCTGCACCATCCCAAGTGGAATCTTCTTCCTCCCAAATGAGTGAGAGAAAGAGGAGGGAGCTGTCCTGGGGATGAGGGACAGAGAGCTGAATTAATTTCTCCCTCCTGTGATGCCTCTCATGAGTGGAGGGGAAGGAGAGAGCAAATCCCTCACCTCTGCCAAACCATTCTTTGGGAGCACAGCCCTTACCAAAGCACATTCCTACATTTGCAGTAGCTACAAGCATTTCATTTCCCCAGAGCAGGAGGGATTTGTGATCCCCTCCAAGAGGAGAAGGAGTTCTGGCTGAGCCAAAGGAACATCCCACACCACCCAGGTGCCAGTTAAACACCCCTGGATAATGTCTCTGGCACTGATCCACACCACCACACACTGGCAAGAGGCTCCAAATCTCATCCTCCTGACTTGCTGGAGCTCTGTGCACCATAAGCAGAAATCCCTCCCCAAAAGCCTTTATTTAGCAAAAAAAGCTGAGAGAGGGAGGCAGGGAGGGGTGGGAGGTGGTAGCTGGGATGGTCTCTAGCATGTCCTGGGTCAAGCTGCCCACAAAACCAAACAGCTTAGAAGGAAAAAGTCCAGATGAAAATCTCTGCTCACCAGCCCTCCTAGGGACAGGGACCTCAGCAGCCCTTACCACCTCTGCTGTCCTTTTTTTGGGGATTTTGGGGGAAATCAGACCCCTTCCTAGGGAGCATAAGGGGAGAATTCAGCATCCCTTGGATTTCCACCCCACCAGCAAATCCAGCAGCAATCGGACATAGAGTATCAAACCCCCCACACACAGGAGAGGGGACATGAGACATCCCACAGCTGTGACACCTCTACCTGCTCATCTTTTCCCAGCCTTTGCCATCTGGGATGCCCACGTGCCAGCAGGACAAGCTCCTGGTAGTTTATTGAAAGGATGGTTTAGTAAAAGCACCGTGTTTTACTGAGGGCAGCTGATGGAAGCTGGGAGACAGGCAAGGCAGCTGCCTGCTTCGCTGCCTGCACCTTGCCAAGGCTCCTGCCCCGTGGATGGAAATTATGGAAATGCCAGGCTTTGACATTGCAAAGTATCAGGGAAAACAGAAGGGAAAAAAAAAAAAAAGAACCAAACAATTACCTGGGGCTCATCAAGGAGCTGCTGGGAGAAATTGTGATGGCTAATTAGAAAGGGAAAATAAAATCAAGCTCTGAGATGAAGACAACAAGCTGGGGGAAATAGGAAGGCACAGGAGGACGGGGGCTCCCAGCACCCCACGACAGCCTGTGGATGAGATTTTGGCCAGGAAGGATGATGTTCCTTTGACTATTCCCCAGTGGGAAGGGGCTGGCTCACCGGCATTCCTTCAGCTAGGTGAGAGCAGGGAGCACGGAGGGGAGAGGCCCTGGCAGCTCCGAGGAAACCCTCCTGAAGCAGCTCCCCTCGGGGCTGAGGGAGCAGAGGCAGCTGGCAGGGAAAGGCCTCAGCCAAAGCTCAGCTGAAACCGTGCTGGGCTCCCCGGGACTGGGGGACTGGAGCTGCCCTGTGAGATGTGAGAGTGATGAGGGGGACACCCTTCCAGACCAAGGGACACACAGGTGGCACCTGCTGAACCTGACCCATATTTTCTATTTTAATTTTTAACTCCCTATCCCTATCCCTTCTGATTTCCTTGTTTTATTTCTTGTGCAGTGGGGTGGGTTGGGGAGGACCAGGAACCGATGATGCTGTCACAGAGGTCCCACAGAGACCGTGAGCTTCCAGCACTCGCTGCACTAAACTCAGCAGCCCTGCCAGGACCTCCAGCCAGCAAGCTGGGCTTACAGACCAGTACCCAGCAGCGGGGAGCACCCAGTGGTCCCACATTTTACCCTCACTGGCACTGTTACCCTGGCTCTGGGGTTCTGCTCCCCCGGCTGGGGCCACCCGAGGGCCGGGAGCAGCATCCGACGGCATTGACATTTTGTTTCTCATTAGAGGAGCAATTAAAAGGCGAGAGGATTACAGGCAGCGGCTGCCTCGTGTCCCCGTCCCCCAGCAGCCTCCCGCTGCCTTTATCTCTTCTGCCTGGGCAGTTCCATCGATGAATCGACTTCTTCCCCTGCCTAATTTATGGCTCCTTTATGTTTGTTTATATAATATGGTTAAGCATCTACTTTACACCCTACATGCTTGTACTGGTTAATTAGCGTTTTTCTCGGGTTTTATTGCATTTGCTACGGGCTCTGACAAGATGAAGGGTGGTGGGGAGAGGGCTGGGAACGCCACAGACACCCTGTGCCAGGGCAGGAGCTGCAGCCCCCAGCCCAGCCCAGCCCAGCAGGTTTGGGTGCCTGTTCCCCCTGCAAGAGCTGCAGATGAAGCTGTTGGCAGTCAGAGCTGCAGCTGTGTCAGGGAAGAGGTCCCAAAGGATTTGTTTCTGCTTCTCAACACAGTTCCTGAGCTGTTTTAGGGGGATTGGGGAGCTTGGAGCATCACCATCAGGAGAACAGCAAGAGATCCGTGTGTTCCCCCACGGCTGCTGCCCGTGCTGACAAACTGTCCCTGCAGGCTCACCTTGCTGATGCTCAAATCCACCTGGTGAGTCCCTGTGAGCAGGTTTGGGGTGCAGGGCAGGGCAGGGAGTTCTCCAGGGGGGTGGCTTGAGATGCCTGTACCCCACAAACATGGGGAGCCCAGCCTTTCCCTGCCTGCAAAGCCACCTCACTCACCAGCACCTGAGCCCAGAGGAAACCTCAGCCTCAGCCCAGAAACAGACTGTCTCTTCATCCTTGGTTTGCCAGGGTTTACAGTCAAATCCCTCCCCAGCACCAGCATGATGAGCCCCAGCAACCAGCACGGTTTTTTTCCAGTCCTGGCACCATGGATCTAAATATGGATCCACATGACCCCGGGGCGCAGCTCTGCCCTGTGCCCCAGTGAAAGCCCCGGCTCCCGAGGACTCCCCCCTCCTGCTGCTCAGGTACCCGGGGGCAGGACCTGCTCCTCCCAGCAGGCCGGGGGCTGCTGGTGCTCGGGGCCCCTCTCTCCCCCCGAGCCTCCCTGCACAAACCCCATTTGTACCTCATTGCTGTGAGCACAGACCTGACAGCCAAAGGAACAGCCGGGCTCCTGCTCCACCAAAGGTGCAGGAAAAACCCCTCTGCCCGCCCTGCCTGCCCAGCCTGCTCCTCCTGCCCCTTCCCCCCAGTTTCCCTGCCGGAGGACACGGGTCCCACGGGGCTGCGATGCCGGGGGCAGCCCCAGGGATGCAGCCGGCAGGAAGCGATCCCCAAATCTGACCCTTCCCTGAGAGCCCAGTGCCACGGCAGGAGGAGATGCCTGGTCTCAGCCGACAGACAGGCGAGAGCTAAAAGCGGCGAGGTGCTCCCCGTGCCCAGCCAGGACGGCAGGAGGCAGGGATGCTTCTTTCCCCGGGCTCCCCAGCACCTCGGCGAACCCCTTGCCTCTCCAGGAAGGATCCCTCGCACTGAGCTCAGCCTTCTCCTCCTCTCCGGGTAGATGGAGTCTGCCAGAAGCCGTAACAGGTTAACCGCTACCGAAACACGCCTAATTCATGGGTTCCTCAGACACACCCTCGGCGTCCCTTCCTCCAGATGCTCCGCCGCCCGTCCGCCAGCGGTGACCTCGCCAAGCGAGCGCTCCGCTCCCTGCTTGTAAAAAACTCGCAGCTCAGCACAGGCTCAGGGAGCATCTTTCAGCCCCAAACTCTGCGGTGGCCCCTTCCAGGGGTCAGCTCTCCTACAGAAAGGCACCGTTGCTGCTTGAGCAGGCAGGAGAGGAGGCAAGAACCGTGTTCAAACTTTGGTGAATTGAAGCAGAAAGCCGGGGCTAAGGCTCGGCGGAGCCTGGGTGGGCTTCGCGTTCGCCAGGAGCATCCAGGCGCAGGCGGCAGCCGGTGCGGGAGGGCGGGAGAGGCTGCTCAGGCTTCTTCCCAGCGCCCGGAGTTGGGGATGCTGCTGCCCCCGCGGGGAGTGGGAGCCGTGGGCAGGAGGAGGGAGGGAGCGGGTTGAGAAGGCGAGACGGAGCCTGGGTTTGACGGGGAGAGGGTGTGAATGAGCCCCCCAGCGCTGCCTGCAAGGATGCAGCAAGGAGCCTCCTCCCTCCACGAACTGTCTCCCTGTGACGCAGGTGCCAAGAGCCAAATTTCTTTAATCTCATTCCAGCCACAAAAGGAACTTGCAGAAAGTGCAGGCAGCCTCTACCACCCCCCGAGAATAACCAACACAGCCCCCTCCCCTCGCACAGCCGCCCGGGCCGGGGAGACTCCGCGGCGCGGCGGGGGAACCGCGGGTCCCTGCGCACCGGCGCTGCCTCCGCGCCCAACTCCGCAGCTGCCCGGCCGGGGGCGGGAGAGGGGCTGCACCCGGAGCGAGGAGCACGGGCGGCCGGG
>VZRZ01006338.1:339929-473905 GCA_013398175.1 Climacteris rufus | reverse complement strand
GGCTCCTCCTGCCGCCGCCGGGAAGCGCGGGGGGCGGCCCCGCTCCGCGGGTGCCCGGGCTCGGCCTGGCGCCCTGCCTGGCACCGGCAGCCCCGCTGGCTGCTGCGGCCGAGAGGAGCGACCCTGGGACTGCCTCGCTGCCGCTCCGTCCCCTCCTTAAATTTCAGCAGCTTCCTTTTTTTTTTCCCCCCCGTGTTTTTTTCCCCTTGCTCTCCCCCGTTCTCCGCTCCCCGCTCCGGGCGCTCCCGCACGCAGCCGCCTAGTGGGCAGAGGCGGCAGGAAAATCCCACCCGCAAACCCGGGCGGCACCGCCGCATCGCCTCCCACCGCCCGCGGCTGCCCCGCGCCCCCCCGCGCCGGGACACGGCTCCCCGAGCCCCGCGGCCCCGGAGAAGGGCAGCGGGAAAGGAGAGGGAGGAAAGGGGGCAACGTGGGATGCAAAAAAAAAAAGTGAGTTTGACCTCAGCCTTCCTGGGCTCTGGGCGCAAATCAGCGTGGGCACAGGAATGGTCGGAGGGCTGGAATTCCTCTGCTGTGAGGGAAGGCTGAGAGAGCTGGCCTTGGTCAGCCTGGAGGAGGCTCCAGGGACACCTTGGAGTCCCTTCCAGTGGCTAAAGGGGCTCTGAGAGAGAGGGCTTTGGACGAGGGTATGGAGTGACAGGGCAAGGGGGAAAGGCTTCCCAGTGCCAGAGGGCAGGGTTAGATGGGATATTGGGAAGGAATTCTTCCCTGTGAGGGTGGGGAGGCCCTGGCACAGGGTGCCCAGAGAAGCTGTGGCTGCCCCATCCCTGGCAGTGCCCAAGGCCAGGTTGGATGGAGTCTGGAGCAGCCTTAAGTGGAAGGGAAGTGGAATCTTTAAAGTGCCAACCCAAACCATTCTGGAATTCTATAATACCACACAACAAGTGTGGGCAGTACCCACAAATCTGGGTTCTGACCATCCCCAAAGGTGCATTAACAGTCTGGGGGTGCTGGGAGGGTTTCTGTCTCATCTGGGAGGTCAGGGTGTCAACTGTACATGACAGGACAGGGGAACAGAGCTGCCTGGGGAGGAGAGAGCAGCAGCCACAGCCTCAGCAGGAAGGCTGAGGACCCTCCTGTTGAGGGTCACAAGCAGCTCCCCTTCTAAGCAGGATGGTGAAAGGGCCATGATGGCACTGTAGGCTGCCTCCAACCCCCTGTCAGACCCTGGGAAAGCTAGAAGGGGAAATGGCCAAGGTGGCAGCAGGTATTTTTATACCAATCCTTAATGAACTTGGTTAAAAAGACCCGAATTCAGCACTCCCCACTGCTCCTTGAGAGCCAGTCTGGCCTCACCAAAAACTTGTGATGTGAGCTTCTGTTCCCTGTGGCCACTCCTTCAAACACAGCCAGGAGATATTTTCGCTGGAATTCTCTCCTTGCAGGTTGAGAGCCATTGAAGCCATTTCTTAATTAGTGACAAATTCACCCAGTTACAATTACTCAACCAAAATAATACAGGGAAGATGCTGGAGAGGCTGCAATGTTGTATTTTAGCATATTTGGAGCACTCTAATTCCTTTTAACATCATAACCCACCTGAATATTCAAAGCAATGAACCTCCAAAAGCTTTTTGCTCAACGGTGAGTAGCATTGTTGACAGTGGAAAGCATTTCTTCCCAGATGAGCTGGTGAACCAAAGTTGAGAAGAGCAATTCCACCTCATTCTGCATACAACTTTGACAGGTTTCCTGGCAAGCTGCTGGGTCCCCTCAGCTGCAAGGCTCCTGCCCTGGTGTGTTAAAACTGACCTTTCTGAGTCACAGGAACAAGGTGGTCCTAAATGTATCCGTGACTCCTGAGATATGATTTCATTTCCCAATTTCCCTACATCTCTTTGGGTAAATTGCCTAATCTACCTCCTACCTCCATAAAATGGGAGATATAAAGGTCATTAATAACGATGAGCTGTTCAGCTCTGTAGACAAGTACCCACTTAGATGTGTAGGGAGTCCTACACCTCCACCTCCACTCATGCACATCCTCCATGGAGTGAAACCCACCACTCCAAGGAAGCCAACAGTGATTTTTCAGTGGTCTCAGACACCAGAGATAACTAAACCTGGTTGACCTACACCGTGGGTGCCACCAGTGAGGTGGGAGGCAGCTTTCCTGATTATCATGCAAAAGGCTGAGTTGGAAATTAGGTATTTCAGCTTCAGTTTTACAGATGTACCAGCATGGCAAAACCCCCAAAAAATCCATCTGCAAGCAGGATTGAAATAGCTGCTCATGGCCTCCTGCCTTTCTCCAGCTGGAGGAGAGGAGGTCACCGCCCTCCTTCACCTTCCAGCCATGGCAATGAACCTGAAGTCACAGTGAGGGCAGCATCCCCAGAGCCCCTGTGTTCTGAGCATGACCATGTATCAAGGAGAGGTTTCTCACCCGGGTCCCTTGGGGCAGGAGGTAAACCCCCCCTGCTCCAATTCCTGTGCAGTGCAGGTGCCAGGGAAGAGCAGGGTCAAGCAGAGCCCAAAGCCCTCACCCCTGGCTGAGGGTCCTTAATGAAACCTTAATGATGCTGAGGAGACACAGACAAAGTCCCTTGCTCTTAAATGTACTTCAGAGCAAAAGGCACCCCAGAATGGGAAACTTGCTTGTTTTGCAGCCAACACAAGAAGTTTTCCAAGGATGGTCTCTGGAGGGAAGAGCATGTGGTTTGCATGAGGCATGGATGGTCTGAAGGGGTCCCTGGGGGCCATGCTGGGAAAAACTAGAGACCTTAATTTAGAAAAATTATTTGTGAGATCATTTCAAATCCCTTTTCTCTCTGTTTTGCTCGTGCTCATTTTGGGACTCTGGGCTGTAATCACCCACACAGCACAGGCACTCCCATGCTTCAGCAGCCTTGCTGATGCCAGTGGGAATTGAGCCTCAGGGACACCCCAGGGGTTTCCATCACTGCAGTATTGGGGAAGAGCACTCTCCAGTGAACGAGACTTTCTGGGCTGGCCTGAAAGCGCCGAGATCTCTTCCCTGTGTGGTTTTGGGGGTTTGCCCAGCAGTGAGCTGCTGCTCTTCCCATCCCTCCCCTCCTGCTGCTCCTCTCCCAGCACATCCCTCAAAAAATATCTGGGTAGAAACAGATCTGTTGCCAGTGCCCACTTGTTTCCCTGGGCTTTGAGCATCCTTGTTATTTCCCTGGAGGGGTGTGGCAATGGGAATTGGGCAGAAGAAGTTTGGGAGATGGCTCGAATTCCTTCCCCCCTCGGGGGCTCTGGGGACCTAGGGGAGATATTTGGGGACCTAGGGGGGATATTTGGGGAGCTAGGGGGATATTTGGGGAGCTAGGCAGATGCTCAGCACCACGGGGATGGTGGCCCCGGGGAGCAGCTCTGACGTGGAGCTGAGTGTGGGGAGCGGGGCCGCTCCTGATCCAGTGCAGAGGAACGAGCCAGGGCTCCCAGCCGGAATTACCAGAAAATTAAACATATGTCTCCATCCACCCAGGCGAGGAATTAGATGTTGATCCGTCCTGATTCCATCTATTTCAATTACAGACAAGGACAGGCACTGCCTTCCCCACGCAGAGACCCCAGGAAGGCTGAAAAGTCCTGGGGAGGTCTCCAGCCCGCAGGGATCGTTCTGGGCAGGGGAGCATCCCCGGCCCCTTTGAACCCCGTGGGGCGATGCTCAAG
This sequence comes from Climacteris rufus, assembly GCA_013398175.1. Taxonomy (NCBI): domain Eukaryota; kingdom Metazoa; phylum Chordata; class Aves; order Passeriformes; family Climacteridae; genus Climacteris; species Climacteris rufus. The sequence continues at coordinate 470,245 of VZRZ01006338.1, read as the reverse complement.
GCTATGGAAGGATTCCTGGGGCTGTGGGGGGATGTTTGGGGACATAGGGTAGATGCTCAGCACCGTGGGGGTGTTCTTCAGGCCATGGCAGGGGGAAGTTCTTCGGGCTCTGGGTGGATCCTTGAGGTTCTAGGGTGGAGGTTTGGAGACCTGGGGTAGATCCTCAGGGCTCTGGGGAGATACTTGGAGCCATGGATGGGGTGTTCAGGGCCCTGGGGGGATGCTCAGAATCCCAGGGGGTTGCTGGGGGCCATGGGGAGCTGACAGCAGGAACTTGCAGAACACACTGTGTTTCTTTAATAAGAAGGAGCAGCACACTGTAAACCAGAGGTGATGTGAAAAAGGTTTGACTAAAATAACCCTTCAATCAAAGCCCCCAGATCATCTGCTGTCGTGCAATGGCTGACTGAATGTGAGCACTGGCAGGGGTGTGGAGAATGGCAGCAGAGCCAGAAAACCGTCCCACAAAGCAGATGTGAGCTCCGTGGCAAGGCAGCCCAGCTGCTTTATTGGTCTGTAGCACCAGGGCTTCAATCCTCCTGGTGATGGGCTGGGAAAGCCACTGCCCAGCCCACTGCAAAGAACTCTTTCAGTGCAGAGTTTGTTTGCAAAGGAGAGGAGAAAGACCTTGAGATGCTCCAGTGGTGGGAAATGCAGGCAAGCTCAGGTGGGCGATGTGCTGGCAGCTGCAACCTGCCCTGCCCATGAGGGTGTCTCCATCTGTGACCTTGCTGGGGAGAAGCAAAAGCCTTTGCTGTGAAGCTGGGGCAGGTTTGTCCTTTAATGACCAAACAATGTCCAACATTTTATATGTGAATAATAAATATCAATATTACAGAAGAGCCTTGATGTGAAGCCCAGCTGCTGCAGCAGGCGTGTTAAGCCAATATGCTTGTATATACAATATACAATACAATACCCATTAGCAGAGGAGACTTTTTGGAAAACATCCCATAAACCTGTGCTTAGGGATCACCAGGAGCACACAAGAAACCAAACGGACTCAATGATTTCACATGCTAAGGGTGGGCACAGCTGAGAGCATGGGGACTCATTGCTCCTTGTGAGAGGCACCGAGGATGGGGCAGCACCTTGCCCCAAGGGAGAGGGCTCTGCCACAGCCTTGGAACGTGCTGAAAAAGCTTGGAGAGCACCCATCGGCTTCCCCAGCTGGCCAGGACGGGGCCAGCAGCCTGCCTAGGGGACAGGATGCAGGCAGGAGCAGGGAATTTGGGCGGGCAGGGACAGAGAGCGGGCACAGGAGAGAGCATCTTCTCCCTTGGCAAAACACAGCACAACCCCTTTGGTGCCCTGAGGGTCTTCCATGCAAGGCAAGCTGGAAATCTTCGCCTGCTCCCCAGCCCAAAAAGAGCGTTTATCTAAGCCCGGATAATTTTAACCTGGGAAAGCACAGCAGTTCCCAGCTTTGTGCATCACACTGGGTGCTTTGGGACATTGTCTTCACTTTTCTCCTCCCTCTCTGTCCCACTGCTCACAGCAGCAGCAAGGCCACCCTTAGCTGCTCAGGAATGCCCGGAGCTGTGCCCCTTCCCTGGGCAGGCAGCACCAATTTGGTTTTCCCCCTCTTTTCCACCTGTCCGGGGTGAGCCGTGCCGACGGTAAATCTTCATCATCATTAAAGCATCATCACTGTGATGAGCCTTTGCCTTCTCATCCATCAGCAGTGCCAGGCACGCAGAGCGTCTCCATCCCACAACAAATAGCCCTTAAAAGCACAGGCAAGAGGCAAACAGCCCCTGGGGGCTCAGAACAAGTGGTGCTGAAGCTCCCTAAAACCTCCCTCTGGAAGCCTTTCCCACATTCCTGCCTCCCCCAGCAGCAGCGCTGACCCCCCCAGCCCGTGGCATTGGAACCTGTGGCTTTGCATCCCATCAGAGGAGGCTCTGCCGGCTCACGGACAGACAGACAGACAGACAGACAGCTATGAGAAGAGCCATGGGGAGAACTGGTACCCGAGGGATGGCAGCCCGTGGCTAAATGCAAGGATTCTAAATCCCGGTTTTTATTGCAAACAAGCACCGTGTGCTCTCGGCACAGTCACTCACTCGGTGCAGCCGGGCAGGGACTGCCCCCTTCCCCCTCTGCAGGAGGGACCAAGCCCCCTCCCACCCCAAATTGTCTCCTGCTCCCCCACGAGAGCCTCGGGGGTGCCCCGTGCCTGGAACACACGGCACTGGAGATGTGTCCTCGCTGGCTGCACGGTGCTGGGCTCCCTCTCCCTCCTCCTCCTCCTCCTCTTCCTCCTCCTCTTCCCCCCAGCCCTGTGGGGCACAGGCAGCTTCCCAGCTCTGGTGGGAGTTGCAGCACACCTCAGCCACCAGGACATTACAGATTCCTGGGATTTTTTTTAAAGTGCAGAATGCCCTTTAGCGCTGCTATTGCCACGCACAAGGCTTTTTAGATGTCACAGGAATGTAGTGAAATAATTAAAACCCGTGTTCAGACCTTAAATCTGGTATTAAAATGAAACTCTGGCAGCTGCAGAGCTGTACAGAAACTCCACAGAGGAACCTTAACCCCGTGTCTCTGCTTTGGGATAAGGCCATGCCATTCCACCTCTGCCAGCAGCTCAGGCACAGCCTGAGGGCTCCACGTGCCCCTCCAGCTTTACTCCTGCAGTTCCACTTCCCTGCAGGAACCACCACTATGTGGGGTGTGCATGGAGGCAAATTCCTGCCCATTTTACAGCTGGATAAAACTGATCCCAGAAGCAGTGAGGGCAAGGCAGGAGTTACAGGGATGCTCACCACCCCAAACATCACCTTTGCCAGCAGACAGGGGTTGGGGCAGCCAGAGCAGCTCAGGGGGTCCTGCTGAGCTGGGGGGGAGGAGGGGGCACTTGTCCTGCAGGGAACCAGCACACAGGTAGTGGAAGTTCCATCACTTGGCTGCATGCAGGTTGTTGGGAAAAAAAGAAGATAAATAAAGATAAATGGAGGAGAGCTGAACATGCCAGCAACCCTTCTCTATCATTCCTTTTCTTCTTTAAGCAGATCAAATTATGACCTGAAATCACTGAATACATATTTTATTATGTGGATAATTTAAAGGATGAGACAGAGAATTCATAAGGTACAGTCATGTTAGAAGACAAAGAGTTCCCATTAATCTCCTACGGGAAAAAAATTGAACAGGAGAAAAGGGGGGGCACAGGTTGTAATCGATGCTGTCCTCTCCTCTCTGGCTGAGCTGGGATGTGCAGGGATGTCTTCTCCACTAACCCCAGACAGAAGCTGCTCCTTAAGGTCTCACAAAGTAGATGTGGTGCTCTGAACTCTTCCTGGCTCCGCTGCCCTTATCCCATTTAAAGAGCCTGGCAATCAGCTCTCCTCCTCCTCGGTGCAGAGCTGGGGAGCAGGGGATGCCCCTGGGGAGGGCTGTGCCATGTCCCCCCTGGGCCTCAGCCCTCCCTGGGGCTGTGCCTTCGTGGTCTGCTGGGCTTTGGCCCATTTCCCCCGTCTGGTGCCAGCTGGAGCGTGATGCTCTGCTGACTTTGAGGGGTCAGCCCTGCTCGGCCTCCCCTCAGCAGCCCCTGCCCCCGTCAGTCTCGGGTTGCTCTGCTCTCTGCAGATCAATGGCAGCTCCAGGATGTTTTTCAGTCACCACAGGGCCAGGAAAGAGCCGCTGGCTCTTGGGAATTGTTTTCACAACTATGAAAAAATAAACAAAATAACTCTATGGGTAGCTGAGCCCTGGCACTGGGCTGGGGAAGGGGCGAGGGCTCATCCCTGGAGGCAGCACCCCCAGCACACACCTCTGACCCTGGACACTGGAAAGGGCACAGGAGCAGCTGGCCTGGTGGCTTCAGACCAGTTCCTGCTCGGGTCTGAGGGGATAAGAGGAGTGTGTTTTCTCTCTTAACACCTAAATGGCTGTATGGAGATATTGACAAGTCAGATTAAACACTGTAATCAAGACAAAGTTGATGTTGAAATAAGGCCCCTGAGGACAAAATCGGAGCTGCTGTTTTCCCTGCCCAGCCCCACACATATCACAGTGGAGGGGCAGGTGCTGGGATGGGCTCAAGCCTGCAGCACGAGCTGCTCTTCCCCAGCAGTCACTGTGCTCACCCTGGGGGCTGGAGAAGGGACACACAGGATTGTCCTGTGCCTTCACACCTCCATGGCTCGGTCAGCAGAACCCAGGGCTCCCCACAGCCCCACCACGGTGTTCAGCCCCTCTGGGAGACTCCTGATGGGGAGGGGGTTATGATGAGGTAACCTTGAAATGAACACTTCTAATTCACGAATTACCAGCTCCTGGGGCTGCAAGGGCACATCTGTGCTCGTGGGTTTGGGACTCCTGTTGGGCTCACGCTGCTGGCTCAGTTTCAGCTGTCACGTGTTATTACTCATGCCTCCTAAGGACAGCCTTTACTTCCAAAAATATTTCCCAAATTATTTCCCTTGTCTGTCTGAAAGGATCTTACCAGAATAAATGACAGCATGCTCCCCAGCTCTCAGAGGGTGGAGGCACTGGAGGGATTGCAAGGAGGATGATGGTGTTAGAGATGCTCATGGAGCTCACACCCCTCTGCTACTCATACAAGTCCCAAATTTTGGGAGTCAAAAACAACTCCCTGAACAGACTGGGAAGACACCAGAGAAGGCAAAACTGGGAGAGGAATAAAACCTGTCTCCCTTTTCAAGGATCAGAGGTTCTGGGCAAGCAGCTCTCTGATGAGATTGGCTTTGTGCCCTCACTCCCTGATGAGCTATTTTCCACCACAGCCCACTGATGGTAGCAGGCACACTGCAAACTCTCTGTTCCAGGCAGACTGAGGAGGCTGTGATGGGGGTGTGGAGCCCTCCTTCACCTGACAGGTTCATGATGCCAGGAGCCCTGAGAGATGCTGCAGTCCTGGGAGAGCTGGAACCACCTTCTCCCCTTCCCCTGCATGCTGGTCAAGGAAAGTTCAGACTCAGTTTTCTTTCTCATAATTTATTTCTTAGAAACATCAAAAAACCCTCACTTTTTTCCCCCCTCCTAAGAAATTTTCTCTGCTGTTTGATATTAGAGGGCAAATTCTTGTCCTGCCTCTGCTGAGTAACAATGGCCAGCCAGCAGCCAGGGCCAGACTTTAAGGTGTGAAAGTTAGGATAGAGATGGAAAATAATTTTTTGGCAAGACCTACTCAACTCCAGTGGCTGGTTAACACACAGAGCAGAGAATTCATCTTGCTTTGACCCAACTAACCATTTTAATATTAATTTATGAAGAATTTAAAGACTGAGAATACCCACGTACTGCCTTGTAGCTGAACAGAGATGAGATGACCATCACTTCAAGAATCCATCTGCAGCTCGCTCTGAAAGCAAAATTAAAGCAAACCATGTGGTGATGGTTACCAGAAGGCTGTGGGGACTGGGGCTACAGGTGCCTCTCCAGGAGATAGATGTGGGCTCTGGTCTTTATGCCACAGATGCTGTTTGAATTTGTGGATTCCCATGATCTCAAGCAAACCCTCCCTTAGCCAAACCTCTTGGATCCTCAGCATTTAAAGCAGGTGACACCCCCTGACTTCTACAGATGCTCTGCAGGAACACTCCTGCCATTACCAAGTGCAGCACACGGTCTCCACCCTGCTGAGAGGAAGGAAAATCCCTCTGAGATCAGGTGAGGAACATCCCATGAGGGTGGCCTCAAGGACAGTCTTGCAGGCAGTGGTGAGGGCTGGCAGGAGGCAGGATGCAGTCACCTCCCCTGGATGCCCCCAGGACACTGGGGTTCACACTGCTGCTGACACACAGGGTGAGTTCTTCAAGGCAAACACCACAGTGAACACTCTGCCTTCACCCCTGCACCGCTGCAGCTCCTTGCTGGGTATTTCCAGCCTCCAGAAAAGCAGGGAGAAAGGAAAGAGGACTTTTGAGCAGGGAAGGAGTTAGATTTGCCTTCCCAATTATCTGCTGATGTCATTACGACCTTCCACAGTTAAACAAAATTACCCTAAACAAACAAGGCTCTGCACTCAGGTCCAAGGCTGGCATTAGCAGCCGGCCGCACTCACTGCTGGAGAGCCCTGACATATTGATATTAATTTAAATTTCCCATTGACCATCATTTTCAATTCCCTCCAGCACTGAGCTTCTTTTTAGCACTGAGGCATGTTCCTCCTACTCCTCTGTTAAATGCTTTAAAATTAATTAAAGAAGCTGGCTGGCCAAGAAGGGTTTTAAATTCCCTTTTTCAAAGAAAAATCTGACTCACCCGACACCTCTCACAGGGACACGAGCACTGGAGGCAAAACCATTCTGGGGCAGCTTCCAGTCAAGGGCTTTGTGACCTGGTTCTCTCAAAAGAAGAAACTGAGAATAAGGACTCTAAGTGCCCACCATCTGCAATTAATGTTCACAAGGAGAGTGGCTAAGTGCTGGAACAGGTTTTCCAGAGGGATTTAGGATTTCCAATCCTCACTTGGTTGAGCTGTGAACACCTCCAAGCCCTGGAGCAACCTCATCCAACTCTGAGTAAGCCCTGCTCTGGGCAGGGGGTTGGGCCAAAGACCTCTGGAGATCCCTCCCAAAGTCAATCACCCCCTGACTCTAAAAAGCCTGAAAACCTCACAGGGACCATTTGCTGAGGTGACGAATTAAAAAAAATACTGACCACATGCTGTTTGAAAAAACCAAACAAAATTACAGTAAGTAATTATATGTGCCTTAATGTGTCAACTGTGAAGAGTTACCTGAAAGAAAGAAAATTATGGGGATTAAAATAAGGAGTATTACCTCATGTGACAAAGAGATGAAGACAAAAAATGCCATCAACTTGTGTTTATGAGCTGCTGTGTTTTTAATTAGGGCCAGACATCAAATTTGCATTTTATCTTGATTGAAATAGAATGAAAACTGAAAAAATAAAGGCAGCCAATGTTAAACAGCTTTCCCTGTTTAATTCAAGGGGTAACCTCACAGCATTCAAAACAGCTGCTTTTTTCCTGCTGTTTTTAAGATCTCAGCTTTGTCAGAGCAATTTCAATTTACAACAGGGAGGATCTTCAGGTGGGGGAGAGAAGGAATGAGGTCACCTGCCAACAGCGGCTGCGTGGCACCGGGCTGGGTACCGGAGCAGCCAGGGCAGTTCGCAAAATCAATCAGTAGGCACTGATAAACAAGGGAGAGGCTGGGGGAGACCCACACCTGAAACCAGGGGAAGCAGGAAGAACAATGGCAATGGGTCAGGGCACGAGCCCTGCCTCTGGAGGGGGCTGGCTGGGCAGGATGCTCAGCACAGTCACTCCCCACCAAATTCTGTTAAAATGCAGCAAAATGGAAATCAAGCGAGTGCTCAGTGGGACGTGTCAGACAGCTGCCATCAGGCAGAAGGAACCAATTTTGTTTTCTTCTGCCACAGCGACTCGGGTGACTCACACAACAGAGAGCTGCAGGTAGCACTTCCAAGCAGGACACAAGCCAGTGTGCTCTCTTCTCTCTCCCTTCCTTCTCCCCCCACTCTCACCCCCACTGACATGCCAGAAATCGTGGAAGAAAACAAGCACACAGCATCTGAGAGCCATCCACCCACCCCTCCCTTGGAGCTCAGCAGCACTTTTCTCCCCCCTGGACAAGACTCTCAAGAAGCTACCAGTGGCATGTCCCACATCCTTCTACCTTTGAAGGAGCACAGATGGCCCCACTGGAAACATGCAGCAGCACTGAACCAGGACAGGACCCCACCCCAGTTCTGCTGTAAGGCTTCACCCCTGCTTCTCTGTTCATCTCCCCAAGAGCATCCTCACTCTGGGACCAAAGGGTGGGAGGAGACCACACAATCCTGCTGGGAAGACCAGAATCAGGCTTTTAGCACCTGCAGGACATGAGACCTGTTAGGGCTCCTGGCTGGGCAGCCCGTGGCAGGGCCGTGCTTTGCTGACACGGAGAGCCAAGTCCCTGCCTCAGTCCTGGCCTGCGAGGGAGACACACCACAGTGAATGAATGCTGAGGGATTGTCTTTGCACAGCAAAACACTTCCCACAGGTAGCAGTGACTGCACTGCACCTTCGCCACCCACGGCAGGGAAAAGACGCTACGCCCACCAATTGCACTCGCACGCTTCACGAGTTCTGGCAGCAATCCCGACAGCTCAGCCTGCCTGCACCTTCTCATCTGCCCCACCATCCTGCCAAGAAAGCAACAACAACTCTCAGCATCATGGTTTATTCCCCCTCCATATGTACAATTAAGTGTATGCATGACCATTAAAAATAAGGCTACTTATATCATGGCTCTGAAACACGTTACAAACCAACTCCATCCCCTCTCTTAGTACAACATTCACAATGCTTGGCTTCCGTGGTGTGCAGAGAGGGGCAAACACAACCAGACCACAAGGGCAATAGAGTGGTGCAGGGCTTTGGTAACTGGATCTAGAAGCTTCCTCCTCTAGCTGAGACAGTCAAACACAGCCAGGTCAGTGGCAGGGAGAGCTTTATCCCACGATGTCTTGGCGAGGTCAGTCCAGGTCCCAGGAGCTGCAGGCCGCCTCATCTCAGCACGCTGCTGGTGGCAGGTGGCTCACACTGATGGGAGAACACCTCAACCCTCTTCTTTGGGGCAAGGAGAGGAGGAAGGGGAAGGTGTCCTTCTCTTCTTGATGACTAGAGGACTTCAGTCTCCAGTGGTGTCAACCTCGGTGACATTTCTCAACATATAATGCATCTAAAAAATAATTAATAAATCAAAGGAACAACAGAACCGTATCATGATGGGATTTCAAACTGAATTGCTTGCATGTCCAGGTAAGGCTTAGAGACTTTCTTTTTCCAGTGGGGATGAAGAACAGTCCAGATGAAAATAACTGGAGATGTGCAACTCAGGACAGCCCTGTGTGCTCCTGTAAGCTCCCTTCCCAAGTAAATCTGTTCCCATATGCAACAAGACAGAATCTTCCAGCTTCAGCTTGTGGCTCAATAAATTTTATTATTCCTTTTTGTTTTTATTTAAAAGAATTTGTTTTCCTATAATAAAAATTAGACAACCATACCACCACCACCACCAGCAGCAAAGTCTGTGGAGTTAATGTTGATGGCAGACAGTTCACTGGTGTTTCCAGTGTCTGAAAATGTCCTAGAAAGTCCATAAATGGAAAAAAACCCAAACATGATGGTTTTGGGGAGGAACATCAAGGTGGTTTTGGTTTCTTGTCCTGCTGTGGTTCCCAGATGAATACTGTAGCATATCAGCAGGACCAAGTACCTCATGCCTTGAGAGAAAACCCTTCATACCAGCTCCAGTACCTGATTAGTAGGGAAGACGAGACATTTAGAACAGGAATTTATGACATTCATTATTTCCTACATCAGCATATAGATCACTAAGACAGGACTGACCCTTCCGTCTCCACCCCTTACCCTTTATTCACCAGCATGCAATAATATCCCACAAATGGGATAAGCATTTGGCAAGCATCCCAATTTTGATGTCTGCTTGTGTGATGATAAATTAGCCATGAACAAAACCATCCACAGATGCCTCATTTCCCCTCATCCCAATCACACAGCTCTTGGAAATCTCATAGCAGAAATCAGAGCTTTTGTCCTCCCAGCCCTCTGTGCTCTTGTTTCCCTTGTCCAGGCTGGGATGGAGCAGCAGCCTCTGAAGGCAGGGACTGGAGGCAGCAGAGAAGTGCCTGTGGGGCTGCCACAGTCTGCATTAACCTGCTTTGGCTGTGCTGGGAAACGCTCTAGAGCTCGTGGGTAGTGCCCAGCATGGCATCTGTCCCCAGACTGGCGTGGGTTTGTGCAAACCCAGGCCTCTCCCAGACCAGCCCACCTTCCTGCTGCAAGCTGCCAAAGGCAAACGCAGATACGAGAGTTCTGACAGCCCTGGCTGTTTGCATATTTCTCTCTGGCTACTTTCACTCATTAACAAGCAAAGTGCATGAGCAAAACCTCTCGTCTCTAATAATTGCTCTTGCTGCTGGATTCACTTTAAACTATGAAAAGTGTCTGTGCATTTTGTCCATTTTGCTAAGGAGGAAGTGACCAAAGTAACCACCAAGCAATTCCAAAACCTGACAGATAAATAAATCCCTTATGAATGAGAGGCCACAGCATCACATGCTGCAACAGGAGGAGTAACTCAGCCACTTGTGTCCTAAGAACGGGGAAAGAAAATCTTGACGTGCAGTTAAACACAGACCACTTGGGTTTCTCACCATTCCCACATTTTTGGTGGTTTTTCCAAGTGGTTCAGACCAGCAGCTCTGCTCTGGCTCCAGAGAGCTGCCATTGTCACAGGGATGCGAGGGACAATCAGGACCTCAGCCTCATGACAGTGACAATGCAGTGTATAACTCTGCAGACAGCAAATAATCCCCTTTACCAGCAGCTCCAGAATGCTGCCAGGGCTCTGGCTACCAGCTTAGGGCACTAACCACCAAAGCTAACAGCTGGTGGAGGTCAGTGCTGCTGTGCAGAATGAGGGATAAAGCTCTGGGTTTGGGTTGAGTCTGGTACTGCCTTGGGTACAGAGTTTTGCTTTGCTGATAGACACATAAAGAAGGACAGTCTTCTCCATCTCACTTGACATTTCATGGGTAGAAATACATTGAGCAGTCACTCTGGAAGACTGGATCCAAGCACTGAGAGCCCCATGTTGGTGTCTTGAGCTTGGGGAAGGCTGGTGCTCTCACAAACCCTGCGCTGGCAGCCTGTGACTGCCCCTCTGGGCACCACAGTCAGGGAGCACCCTGCTCATCCCAGCCCTGCTCAGCTGGCAGCCCTGCTGCCCCTGCAGCAGCCAGAGGAGGCTGGGGCTAACACTGAGGAGGGAGCGCTCCCCTGTGCTGCCAGGGCAGCCAGCAGCAGCCCAGGGAGGTGCTGGTGCCAGGCCCTCCGTGCTGCCAGGCCCCCAGGGAGCAGCAGTGGGTGCTGGATGCCCCCCAGCAGCCCTTCCACACCTCACTGCAGCTGGTTTCACTGCTGCTGCACTGCCTGCTCGCTCCACTGTGTGCCAGAGGCAAATACATCATTTAAATTACAAACCTCCACAGCCAGGATGACCTCCTCTAATGGTTTCTCCTGGCTGTTCAGTGTCTCTGACCTTGCTCTTTACTACCAACAGATTCAAGTGTTTAAAGGGGAGATGGGTAAAATAACTTACCTTAATTGTACCCTGACTGTTAGCAGCAATCAGCACGTTGGACTCCTGGAAAAAAAAAAAAAGAAGAGGCACTATCACAACCTGCCACTGCTTTTTTTTTCTTCCTTTTTTTTGGATGAAGCAGCAGAGAAGTTATTTTTATGTTAAACATTAGAAATATATCTAATTTCAAAGGGATTTAACTCTTGCTATATCCAAGATGCTTTTGAGGCTAGAAGTCTTTATAAAAGTTATACTACCTTGAAGAATTAGAAAGCAATAATCCTTAGTGCTTGTACAGAGCTTTAAATCTCCAAAGAAATTTACAAACATGAATTAATCCTCACAGCCTCCCTGTGAAGTGGGCTAATAAAAGTAATAGTTATTTTCATCTGTTGGCAGCATATGGACAAAGGTCTCCAGTGCCCTAACTAAACCAACTAATCACCATTACAAAACCTCTCTGGCTCTGAGGCCACACAACCTTCCCCTCAGCCAAGAGGCTTCAGATAAGTAAAACAAAGAGAAGAGATTAGAGAGCAATAGCAGATGCACCCAGTTTGAAAGGGAAGATAAACAGAGAGGGCTCCTGCCCTGCCTTAAGCAGAGAGGCAGCATCTATTTACCTCCTGCCAATTGATGGAGTTGCATTTGGAGATATCCTGGTTGACTGCAAATTAATGATCTGCTGCATCAGTCAGGCAAGCCCCAGGCAAAAACTGGTGAGAGAGAGCCTCTGCTCTCCAGCCCGCGTTCCTCACGTGCCCAGCAAGCGCAGACGCCCCCTCCCCAGCCAAAATCCCAGAGCCAGGGAAATCCAAAGGAATGACACGGTGCCAATAAGCTAAAGATAAGCACTGAGGTGCTGGCCAGAGGCCTGGAGGTGCTGAGGGAGAAGCTCTGCTCCCACCTGGGTGTCCTGCAGCCAGCCTGGTGCCGGTGGATGTAGCGCAGGCTGCCAAACCAGCCACCACCAGCCGTTTCCTCAAGACAGCTGATCTCTTTTCTCAGACACGTTTTTAAATTTCTCTCACTGATGCTATCCATCCCCAGACAAACTCTCTAATTATCCCACTGCTTAAGACATGCATTTTTAATAAACTCGGTGCCTAGAACATGCCCTGCTCCGAAGGGAGCGCAGAGGCTGCTCGACACAGCCCCAACCTCACCCTGAGCTCCAGGACTTTGCACAGCCTCCAGATTTGTGGCAAAGGGAGACAAATCCTCTTCAGTGTAAAAACCCACTTATCAGGTAAGAGTAGCCTTGTGGTGGACCATTGGGCTAATTGGTACAGATAGATTTGTTCACCCCAGTACAATCATTAGAGGATTAGTTAAAATTCCTGATATTATCTCACCAATGATCCTCCAAGTCTAAGCTCCTGAAAAGCAAGTACATCCTCAAAGGAAGAATCTACTCCAATTTCCATTAATTTGGTGGCTAAGGGTCTAATCCAGTGAACTGCTCAGCTTCTGGTTAACAGCATTAAAATCAAAACCCACTGGAGGGGGGAATGCAGATACAAATATTATCTGGGGACTAAAACAGGGGCCAGGATGCCTGCTAGGATTTTGGAAGCAAGGGAGAGGGACCAGCAGCTATCTACTGTGCAGCACAGGAGACCTGAACCCCTGAGTACAGATGATGCAGGGTTTGAATGATTCCCGTTTGCACTGTGAGTGATTGGTAATTCATCCTGCTGCTGCAGTCTGCTGGGGTGCCACTGTAAATGAACTCTGGTTCAATGAACAGTTTTACCTGATAAATAAAATAAAAATGCCAGAGGGTAATTTACTCTCACTCCCTTGTTCTTCAGAAGCCCCTGGGTGTTGTTTTTTTTTTTTTTCAGCAGGGTCTGAGCTAATCACTGCTCTGCTGCTTTCATCCACAACCATGAGATGCAAACAGAAGCAGACAGCAGCAAAATTAGCACCAAATCTGTCACTGAACAAACAGTGACTTGCTTGTTAAGGCACTCTAGCACTGCTTCTCCAGGAACACAGCTAAGTAACTTGTTTTTAATCCTCCAAAGAAACAATTCACTTTCTTTTGTGCTGCTTGTAAAACAGTCGATATACTGAACACGTTAAGCACCTAAAGAAGTCAGGAAGTTGTTTAGATCTGTAGGTTTGTAACTCGTGACAGCATGCACATTAAACTCCCAAAGCAGAGGCAGATCCCACCCAACTGAGTAGTCCTACCCTGCAGAAAGCAGCTATTAAAATGATTCTTTTACATATGAATCTTCTCCTGTGAGTGGCTTGCCCCTGCAGCCCCTCTTAGCAGGAGAGGCAGAAGGAGCCAGCTGCCTTTGCTAAAACAAGATTGAAGAAGAAAAGTGAACAAACATAACAAAAACTGAGAGATGAGGGTTTACTGCCTGGCAAGCAACAGCATTTTGTTCTGTGTGGCTGCTGCTGCCAAGCATTACTGTACCTTGCTGGAAAGGCACTGACTGTGTCACCTGATGAGATGTGAGTCTAGCCTTACATATGAATTAAAAAATTTAACTGGCAAATGTAGGTGCATCTCAGGGCTCAAGTTAAGATTCCAGAACTGCTCTAACATGCTCCAGGGCTGAAGTTCTGTGCTAAGACCTATGAAAAACCTTCTACATCTGCCTGTTTTTTTTTTTTTCTGACTGCAGAGATGGTATTATGGGAAATCTGAAGGGCAGCTCCTTGACATCAGAAGGACTTGACTCCACCACAAATCTGTTATTGCACAGGCTGGATACATATTCACAAGGAGGTAAGCATTATGGAAAAAGAAGCTGTAAATTGGTCTTCAGTGCAAAGACAGACCAGACAGAAGCACCTCTGTCCTAAACCTGCCACACCCCTGTTTCTCCTGTCTGAACACGACCAGTTTACCCACAGGAACTTTGGAGCATTCGCCCTTGGGATTTGAAGGGACTTTCACTGATTGTGCCAAAAAAAGAAATTTTTGCAGCACATTCCTGATGGCAAAGAAAAACAAAATCAAGTTTAGGTCCTTCCTGAGTAGATGAGATACCTGCTACATTCATCATTTGAAGGAATTATTCACCCAGTGACAGCTGGGTTTTGAAGCACACTGATTTCCTTCCCTCCTAGATGAGCCCTGTACTTGGATGGCCCTGGGGAAGCAATTTGTACAGGGAAGGAAGGGAGGAGAAGGAAAGTCTGGCTGACTGCTGGTATTCATGCAAGAGCAGTCAACATTAAGACAATCAGAAATGCTCTGGATGTTTTGTGAGGTTTGAGGAAACTCAGCTGAACAACTGAAAAGTTGTCAGAGCTGCTTCAGTGCAACAGGGAGTCAGAGGCAGCTGGGGTTGTAGCTCTCCCACTCCTTTATATCTGTAAGAAAAGGATATCTAAATGAACGTGATCCCAGATGGAGAACTGTTGAAAGCAGTTGAAGGGACACACACTGATATCCAAGTGCAGCAAGGGAGAGCTCTGGACAGACCCTCTAGCAGAGCTGTGCCCCATCCTGCCAGTACCTGCAAGGCTCCTCTCTGGCTGTCCCTCTTCACCAATAAAGATGCCCCACTGTGGCTGCAGGAGTTATGCATTCCTCTCATCAGTGGGTGTGTGCAAAATCATAGCTGAATCTTTCAGTCTTCCTCTCCAGATATCAAACAGCCTGTCCCAAAAGGGCTCAAAATAGGCAAGATGAGCACAAATCACTCACAACACTTTTTCCCTTTAATACAATCTTTTCTGAGACCATTCCTCCTTTGTTATCCCACACATATCAATCCTTGAAGTGGAATTCAGAAGCCCACACTGAAGGAAAAGCTGAAGAGATTGTTCCTTAGGATTACAAAGATGCTGACAGGCAAAGCAGGATGTGTTTCCAAGTTGTATGTGCACATTTTCACACAATGGACTGGAAATCATATTTGGGACTTTCACTGTATTATCAATGCTTACAAGCCATCATGTTTGTGCTTCTTTGTCACCCTCCCTTTTCTGCACAAATAAAGGAGATTCACCCCAAACTTCCAGTGCAGCCATCACTGAGGTAAGCATGAGTTTTCTGGATTTCCAGCTAGGTTTGTTCTACAGATTCACAGTTACAGTTCTTAAAGATCTTATTTTAAATTAGCAACTTCTCACCTTCCCTCCCCAGCAGATGTTTTGGCTAACAAATGGCTGGTTTGTCAGCACTTCTCTTTCAAGCAGACAGACTGGCTGCCAACAAACCCTGAACACTTACTCCAAGGAGCTGCAGCCTAATTAAGCAAAGCTGTTGATACAATGGGAAAATCACCTGGGTGAGAAAGCTTGCACTCAAGCAGCCATTGTCTTCTGTTATTTATAGGTAGAATAAAAGTGTAGAGTTGAACTAAATCTGGCGCTGTTTGTATAGAAAGGCCATTATTTAAGTAAATTTACTCATGCCTTACTGAAGGTAGCAACTATTACTCAGGTGCTGGCTTTTAGGATTGAGCTGCAGACTATCTGCAAGACGTATTTCACCAAAATTTTTCCCATCAATGTCATGCACAAAGCCTTTCCACACATCTAAATGCACACAAGTGGCTCCCCAATAGACCACCTCTGCTTGACTGCTCTTCATCTTGTAATTAGCAGGTTCTAATGGCTTTTCACTCTAATTCCCCTGAGACCTGGTTATTTTCTTGTTGTATGACACAAGTCACTTTTGTTTTTGAAAGAAAATTACGGATTCTAACCTAGGAAACACAGTGAACCTCCAGTGTACAAAAATCAAGAGGTTTTGAAAAGCTGAACTGCTAGATTAGATCTCTTCCCAGCAGGACAATGTGCTGCATGCCCAGTTTTGTTTTGTTTTTTTTTTCTATTCTTGTGACACAACTGTTATCAATGAAGGGTGCACAGGGGGTTGGTTGAAGTGGTGCACAACCCTCTAGGCCAGAATTTACTTTCTATGCCATCACACTCCCCTACATTAATCCCTTCTGAACAAATGTAAAGGAATATTTATTATCTATACTGCGAACATCAGGCCCAAGCAGAAATTAATTATTTTAAACCAAATGCTTCTTTACAGAACAAGGTCTAACATTATAAAAGATGTTGTACCAAAATATTTCAGGCGCAGCAACACCCAGCTCTTTAGGTATTAAACCTGGAACAGAACATGCACGTCTAAACTGTGTCTTTTAATCCTTAGAAACTGTATTTTTATCTCATTCTGAAGGTAATTCCTTTGTACACACAGAGATAAAGCCTCTTTAGGCTTATCTGGGCCCCAGAAAAAAGCAAAAACTCAATACATCTGAAAAAGGTCTTGTCTGTGCTTGCTTGGAGATTCAGCTGCAAATACACAATCTTTTGGGTTTTTAAGTTCATAAATGCTACACAATTATACCCACCCAGCATAACAAGGATATTTTCTTAAAATGTTAACCCACAGATTTAGAGATGATGGCACTCCTTTGACTCACTTTCTGTAGAAAGACTTCCCTACAATCATAGGCACACATGTATAGTTTCTTATGTCAGAAGTTACTGTAAAGCTTTTTGGAAAACAGTTTTCAAACAAGTTAGAGTTGTCATCATGCTACATCATGCAGAGTTTGCAAGTTCCACACAAGAAGAAGTGCAACTCGCTAGGAAATGTACACAGGTAGAAATTCAACACCTCCTTGAATCCTTCCCCTTGTTTTTCAGCAATTCCACACCCTAACCTCTGTACCTGGGATGCCTTTAGCAAGTTTTCTGACACTTCCACATCTGGCTGCAACTCAATACATGAATACAGGCCTTTTTCCTGCTCCCTGAAATAGTCTTCTCCTTTCTGGGTTTTACACAATGCATTTTTCTCCTTCTATGCAGATCAAACCCAGCACAAGAAGATGCTGTATAACTGGAAGCTTATTTGCTATCATACATGCCCAGGTCTGTATTCACAGCACATGGGTGCCCTGAGGAGAGCAGTCCAAGGCTTTGCTCCAATGACACACTCAAATAAGGAGTAAGCTATCTCTCAGCCAAGTGAGAAATCCCTTTTTTCTTAGCATGCCCTTTTCATTTCAGCGTGTAGCTCTCGAGAAAACGAGATCAACAAGGCAACTAAAGGCAGGGCTAGAAGAAAATAGAAGTGCACACATATACACATATAGAGTGCTGCAGACAGGCATCAATTTCCTTGTTTCTACACCATCTTCTGAATTCAAAATGGAAATGGAGGCCATGGAAATGGAGACTGATGAGAAGAGGACAAGGAAAGCTCTGCAAAGGCAGGAGAGCCAGCAAAGCCCACCCCAGCAAGGCCCAACCCCAGGTACTGCTGATGTATTACAGGCAACCGCCTCTGTAATTTAGTCATTCTGGAACAAAACTGGTCTTGATGAGTGCCTAATTTATTTAGAATTCAAGATGAGAAAATCTCGTTAGACACTTATTATTCTGCATCTACTGCAAAGCAAGGTACACAGCTCTAACAGCTGCTGCACACTCCCCATCAGGCAAGGTAGGGAGACATATGTTAAAAACAAATTATTTTGGTGTTAACCCCGCACCCCCAAAGGGCAAGCCTTCCCCTCCTCTCTGTGTGGGAATATTGAGTGCCACTGCCCATTTATCTGTGACAGGGTCTCTAAAGTTACTTGTTCCTGTGGTCGTAAATCCTGGGATTTCAGATGCTCCCCATAAACAATATGCTCAAGACCTTGAAGGAAGTGGCAGCAGTACATAAATACAATAAGCTTACAAAAAACATAAACATGCAACACATTGATATCAATATTGCAAACCCACAGGAAATAGCAAGGCATTAGTTTAGTGAAAACAGCTTTTAGCATCTATTCTTTTAACCCTTACAACTCCCAAATATTCATTTGGCAGCTCTACATAGTGCAATGCCATACTTCACTCGACAATTGCACAGTTTAAGACCTGCCCTTCTACTGCCAATATGTTTCCCCCCTTTCCCTTCTATTGTTTGTTGCAGTCAGTCATTACATCATGCTGGAGGTGATGTATTTAATCTCTCCCTAGCCAAGGTCAGGCTGCCCTGCCCATCAGTGCAGTATGTGGCAAAACCAAGCCCCAGGCTGTTATCATTAATGTTGCTATTGCTTATGCCTCCCTTACAAATATCAGAAACAAAATAGGCAATCTGGAGAAACGGCCACCAATCTGCATGAGAGTATTCAGAAATATCATCTCAGTCCTGTACTTTCAGATTTCGATTTTGTGCAGACCAGTGGCAAACCATCAGGGATCAGAGCTGTAAACAGAAATCAGTAGAATGTGAAAAGCCTTTTCACTCCAAGCTACCCTGAATTAGATAAGACAAGCAATCCACCCTACACAAACAGCCTACCATGAGAGCTACACAGCACAGTCCCAAAGCACAAATGCTGCACTAAGGAAAGAATGGATACTGGTGGGAAACTTAGGAGAGAAAGATTCTCCCCTCAGAGGATGGTTGGGCACTGAACAGGCTCCCCAGGGAAGTGGTCACAGCACCAAGCCTGACAGAGCTCAGTATGTGCTTGGACAACACTCTCAGGCACAGGGTGGGGTTGTTGGGGTGTCCTGTGCAGGGCAGGAGTTGGACTGGATGATCCCTGTGGCTCCCTTCCAACTCAGGTTAATCTGTGATTCCATCCCAGCTCCTCAGTCCTCTTAATTTACAACACACTCCTTGCCCTACTGTGAAAGGCAAACTCCAACCTGCTAAAGCCCTGCTTCATGTTCAGATGGTTCTGTCGTGCCTCTTTCATACTCGTGATGTGCTTCTCCCATCCCTCTTTTCTTCTCTATTCTTCTCCCTTCTTTTGCCAAGTCAGTGATTTCTCTTCCAGCTCAACTGTACCCAACACTCCTCAGTTCCCTCTTTCAAATCATCTTCACACTTGAATCAGCAATTCCTTTATTTGTGCAACAACACTTGGGTCTTTCCAAGACCATCTGTCCCATATCCTTCAGGGCTTTTGTATTTGTGAGATCTTTCTCTTGCATGGCATTTCTCATCAAAACCTTACTTTCAGCATTCTGTTCTTGGTTTCAACTGCCTCTTCCACAGCACTATGTACATCTTTCCATCTCCTCTTCCTCCCCTTGTGAATTCACCTTTGAAAATCCTAATAACAGCCCGGTTTCCTTTCTGTTCCAACCCTCCAACATACTAGCACCAACACCAATGTGCACATCTTCCTTGGGGTCAGAAAGGGAAGAAGTGATGGTTAACCTTCCTTTCTGGTCCCAGTATCCAAACAACCAACTGTATCTGCTCCCACAGGCTGCCTTCCCTTCTTGGTCCCTGAACTCATTACTGCACTAGGATGACACATCTGTTCCTCTGGGCCCTGCCTGCGCTGTCAGCTACAGCTCACTCCCACATCTATGTAAGAAACATCTGCCTAGATAAGCCCTAGAGGACAGAAGGATATAAAGAGGCAGAAGCCTTATGGTTGGGGACTGCAACCCCAAGTTATTTTGTGGGAACCAACTGGCACTGGGCCAGGAGCATCCAATTGGAGAAGGTGATCCACGTCAGCAGCTTGCAGATGCACACATGCCCCAGATATCCTTGCTTTCGTGCTTTTTCCTGATACACAAGACCTAATACTGCACATCAGCTGCTGTGCTGAGGTGGAGCACAGTCCCCTGAAGGCTGACAAATGGTTTCCCAGCTGGGCCAAGAGGGATCACTGCTAGGTGACATGTCTCCTGTGCTCTAAAAAGCTCACCATACTGTTGATGCTGCCAGCAGCTTGCCTGGCCCAGGAATCAGAATTCAGTTCCTGTTATCAAATCAGTCCCCACATAGAAATACCACAAAATAAGCCATTAGCTGGTCCAGCTCCTGCTTTCCTTCCTTTCCCAGTGCCATTAGTTTCAGTCTCCAAACAGCTGAATGATACAGGCTTAAAATTGATCCAACCCCCTTGATGTTAATATTTTAAATTATTAAGTCTTAGTTCTCTAATGCCAATAAATCATTTCTATGTGCACATTTAATTAACAATCCAATCAGTAAAAACAACTTTGCATTTGCGCCGCACGTTTTATCAGAGGAACCAAAGACACATTACAACATTAATTAAGTGTAACAAATGCCCTGGTGAGGTAGAGAAGTGTTATCCTACAGGTGGGGAAACCCAGGCAACACACACAAGGTTAATCTAAATGTTCACAATGAGCTGTTGTAGAAAACAAGCA
The DNA here is from genome assembly GCA_013398175.1 of Climacteris rufus. Classification (NCBI taxonomy): domain Eukaryota; kingdom Metazoa; phylum Chordata; class Aves; order Passeriformes; family Climacteridae; genus Climacteris; species Climacteris rufus. Next base: position 449,993 of record VZRZ01006338.1, on the reverse strand, counting down.
GAGGTGAAGACCACTGAGGTTTCATTCTCCTAATAAGAATTCCTTTTGGAACTGCAGTATTTACTTATTTGCTGATGGGAAATCTGTTCAGTTGTATTCCTCTCCCAAACAAACTTGAGGCACAAACCACTGCTATCAAGCTTGCTGAAAACCAGCCCTAAACTGTGACAGCTTGCCAGCTGAGGCTGAACACATCATCCCCAACATCATCACCAGCCAAGGGTTCTGATGGACACCCAATGACCTTCCCACCCCACAGGTCACACCTAAGCTCATGGCATGCTGCACCCTTACCCAGTGGTCTGAGGTCCCAGACCTACATGAGTGTCTGGTGCTCCAACAGCTCAGCCAGCCCTTGGGGAATTTCACACCAGGCTCCCATGCAAGGAGAAATTCCTGAATGACCCAAACTAACCTCTGGAGAAAGAGGTCTTGCTGCTGTGTAACTGGTGGGAACACATACTGTCAGGTGCTAGTGGGACAGGCTGGGAAAAAAACCTTCCTAAACCCCTTCCCTGACAGTCCCCTCAAGGCAAAAGTGGAAGAATAATTAATGCATCACAACCAGAGTCAGTGACAATCAGTACAGGAGGATGGGTTAATCACAGGTGATGTCAGGAATGATGAAGGGAGCAAAGCTGAGCAAGGCTGGCTGGGTCAGCAAAAGGGAGACACTTTGGCAGAAACTCATGAAATCAATTTATTTAAAACTGATAATGGATTCATACTCTGCTACTGTTAATTTTATGTGGTTGGCTGCCAACAGCTTGGGGCAGGCAGCTGTCTGTCTGGGCAACACCTAGCACGGTGGGGTGACCTGGCTGGAGGCCAGGTGCCCACCAAAGCCACTCTGTCACTCCCCTCCCTCAACTGGACATAGGAGACAATAGGCTTAGAGTCGAGATAAGGACAGGGAGAGATCACTCCCCAAATACCATCACAGGCAAAACAGGCTCAACTCGGGGAAAATCTGATTTATTACTAATCCAATCAGAGTAGGATAATGAGAAGTAAAACCAAATCTTTAAAACACCTTCCCCCTACCCCTCCCTTCTTCCCAGGCTCAGTTTCACTCCTGATTTTTTCTCTCTATTCCCCTTCAGTGACAGAGAGGGACAAGGAACTGGGGCCACAGCCCGCTCATGTTGTCTCTGCTGTTCCTCACTTCTCAGGGGGAGGACTCCTCATGCTCTTCCCCTGCTCCAGCACGGGGTCTCTCCCATTGGAGACAATCCACAAACTGCTTCAGTGTGACATGAACATTTCTTCATGAACTGCTCCAGTGTGAGTCCCTGTGAGGTCACAAATCCTGCCAGAAACCTGCTCTAGTGTGGGCTCCTCTCTCCACAGGCCCTTCTGGGAGCCTGCTCCAGTGTGGGCTTCCTTCACATCCTTCTTTTGGGCACCACTGGCATGGAGTTCTCCACGGGCTGCAGGTGGAATCTGTCTCTGTGGACCTCCATGGGCTGCAGGGGGACAGCTGCCTCACCATGGGCTGCACCACAGCCTGCAGGGAATCCTTGTGCCTGGAGCACCTTCTCCCCCTCCTTCCTCACTGAGCTTTGGGTCTGCAGAATTGTTTCTCACATGTCCTCACTCCTCTCTCCCTGCTGCAGTTGAGCAGCATTCCCCCTCACCTATTCTCAAATACCTTATCCAGAGGTGGCATGAGCATCACTGATGGGCTCGGCTTTGGGCCCATCGTGGAGCCAGCTGCCTCTGTTGGACAGGGGGGAAACTTCAGCAAGCTTCTCACAGAAGCCAGCCCTGCATTCCCCTACTAGCAAAACCTTGCCATGCAAACCCACCTAGTAAATCAGGTCTCCTGCAGATTGTAGCTTCTTTGCCCCATTCTAATGAAAATCATCTCCACTCCCAAGACTGGCCTGACACAAAGAAGCAGAAAAGGGTCAGCCTGAATTCTGACATTTAGTTTCTATGCTTTATCTGTAATAACATCACTTGAACATACCCAGACATTTTTAAGTGGGATCCCACCACCAAACTGAAGCCAAATCCTGACACAACAGTAACCCAAACCAACCAATTTCGAAAGTTCTGGACATACATTAAAATCCTGACCATTGCATTAGTGGGTCTGAAAACAAAGTTGCAGGGGGACTCAAGTGCTCAATAAACACATTAACTCTTGTAAATGTTTTGCTTATGCCAGCTGGAAAAGAAGGATGATGGTTTCACTGCATCTGCAAGCTTTCTAATTGTGTTACTGGACGGGCCAGAAGTCTGGCAGCCATGAAAATCAAAGCCTTCATTTCTCTTTGGGCCAAGAACAGTATATTTAACAGCAACAGGAGAGGAGTCACACGTCTAAGTGTCAGCACTGAGGGTGCTGTCTGAGGCAGGGAATGACAGCAGGCATAAAGCTGAGGCTGCAGGCAGGGAGGGTGGGGCATTACATATCTGTGGGGCAAGCAGGGCTCCAGCAATGGGGGGGAAAACAAAACACACCAGGAAAGCAAAAATATCTCATCCCTGGAGGCTGCTTCCACCCAAAGGGCAGCAGGCTTCTTGGTGGTAAGAACAGAAGAGGGAAGGGTACCTACGAGATAGCCCTGCTTGTATCTGCATAAGCCACTATTTATAGAAAAAGATATCTATTTTTTCCTTTTATTTTCTATGCAACACATGCGTGCCACTGAAGTGACGTCACCAGGACCTGGTGAGAAAAAAGAAATGATAAACTGGTTCTTGCAGAGAAAACTCAAGGCACAAACATTAACATTAGCACACAGAAGCTTCATGAAATTATACCTCTATTAATGCTATTTATAACATAGGCTGATTTGGGAAAAAGTACTTTGATTTAAGGAATGGAAGTTTAATTAAGGTAAAACAAAAGTTTCCATTAATCTTGAAAGACCTATTAAGACCTGCTGCTCTCCTTCACCATCCAATTCAGCTAATGCCATTACAGGATCAAGTGCAGCACCACCTGAAACCTCCTGCAATGCAGACAAGGCTGGGCAAGGTGTACCTCAGCATGTGGCCTTCTCTAGGCTTGGGAAACAGGACGTTTTGTCTCCTCAAAGTATTGCTCCAAAAATGCCCTGAGTGCACTGGGCACATATTTTCACTAGCCAGAGCACACAGGAAAATCAAGAAGGGATGTTGATAAGCTTGAGAATGGCAAAGAAAAATGGGCAGAGCCTACACCTGCAGGCAGGTTCTGATGACATCCAAAAGTGCATTTCGTGTCACAAGCACTCATTTTCTCTTGAGCAGATGAAAGTCCAGTTATACTTAAATCTTCTCTCTGTGCAAATTCAAGTCTTGGGGTTTGTACTGAATACATTTTTTTGTCTACTGTTCCTGTGGTAGAGGGTAAACACAGTAAGGATGGGCCAGCAGAGCTGGTTCACCAGCCAGGAGAACCATCTCCTCTCCACCTATGGCCAAGAAGGGGTTTCAGCCTGGCTTGGCTCATGTTCAGTGAGGGCTCTGTAAATCTATTATACCTGTATGGAAGAAGGAGCTGACCTGAACTGTGGTTGGGTCACATCTGCAAAGCTGTTTGGAAGAGAGGGATCTTTGGTTTTACACTGAAAGATGCTGCAAACTCCAAAGAAACTAAATCAAAGTCATTTTTGCAGGTCAGTTTTCAAAGTAAAGCCACACTGCAAACTATCAACTTGATGACAAAGTTGTAGGGCTGGTAATGAAAAAGACAGTACAGTAAATTGCATTTTAATAAGGTGTGACTGTACATAAAAGGTGAAGAACTTCATTAAAGAAAACCATACAGAGTACAGATGATACACATGAAGTTACTTTTCTGATATGCTACTCCTGATGCTTTCTCCATTGTATTTACCTGAGAAGGGAGTGGGAAGGGAAGACAGCTATGCCTTAGGCATTAAGAATGATGAGAGTACAGCTTTATAGCTTTAGCACAATAAATGCAAAGCATGACATCTTCCCCAGTTCGTTCTGCAGAATGAACTATTCTAAAGATAATAATGAACTTTGCATCATCTAGAGGACTCAGTTGTGCCTGCTGCCTGCCTCCCTAATCTCAGCCATCTAAAACACTCCTGAATCCGGAAGGACGAGTGAAACCAGCAACTAAAATGCACCCGAGAAGTCAGAAATCACTGGGTCATTCAGCTGTAGAAAAGCATTTTAGATTTGAAAACAAAGGATGCAAAAGGAACAAACAAGGAAACCCACCAAGGACTGAGATTAAAGTCAGAAGAAAAATGCAGAATGTCTAAGACAAGTTCATTGATTGTGAAAGGGGAAAAAAAAATCCTAAGTCAACATACACATTTCATACAGAGAAATTCTCTATTCTTTCATTCACCTTCCAACTTTCCCTCTCCTCAACTTGCTCATTCACCTCCTGCAAGTTACCCTCCCCTAAAGAATATCAGGCAGCAGCCTCTGAAATGCATTTGCTATTCTACTAAATCCCATAGATTTAAATGGGCAAAATTAGCTGGATTCACCTCTCAGGCATTCTCCACAACACTAGAGAAGAAGCCACCTGAAGCTGTAGATGGGCTTTCTTTTGTTTATGGCTTTTAAATAATTCAGAGAGGAGCTGTCAAGTTGAATCTGCAAAGCTCCCTTGACTTTGTACTCACGCTATCAGACTGCTTGCCTATTGTTTATAAAGACAAAAAGGAAAACGTTATGGGATCGTGTGTCTGCACAGGAGGGGAGTCAAGGACGAGGAGAACAAGGCCTGTCAGGACAGAAGTCATAAAAAATACAGATGGGAAAGCAAAAGTAGGCAGTAGGTGAAATACAGATGTACCAGCAAAGCAGCAAGTTGCCAGTTTGGTTGTGCTAGAAATACATAATACTAGTGGTTTCTTGTGGAATATGGTATCTTTTAAAAAGGAAAACCCCAAATGCAAATGGTAACTTTAATTAGCAATTAAAAGCCCAACTTCCCAGCTATACAACTGCAGCTGTCTCTCCCAGATCTGTCTCACTTCTGCAAACCCATGACAGCCATCAGGCAGTGGGCCAGCACTTAATAACCATCCCAAACCTCAGACAGTGCAATTCCATCCTTTCTCTCTTTCTTCCCATTTTTCCTGGGCTCTTTGAGCAGACAAAGATTTACTGGGTCCTGCCTGGGGACACCAGCAAAGCACAGGTGATGGCCCTTGGCACCCCAGTGAGCTCATACACTTCAAGGTGCCTTTCAGAATTTTTTTTTTAAGTGACTCTGTGGCATGCACAGCTCTAATGGGGTTTTGCACAGTCATTTTCAATCAAAGCTGCAAACCTGACTTTACAGCAAATGACTTTCTTGAAGCAGCAAGAATGGAGAGGGGAGGAAAGCTGAGGATGTGCAGCCCTGCTCCCCTCACACACATCCCTCCAACCAGAATGCAATCACCTCTACAGCCTGTTTGCTAAACCTAACAAGAACTTTCAAAAAAGAGCACTTTAATACAAAACCCAATAACTATGATTACAGTCCTGCTTTAAACTACTGAGCTGGATTAACACTTGGCAATTATCCTCAGCTCTGGATGCTGCAAACAAAATCCTGCCCAAGGGCTGTCCCCACGTGGGGAGACACTGTGGCCAAGGATGCTGCAGGAGCTGTCCCAGCACACTGTGGGTAACATGTGTGTATGGAGGGGAACGATCTGGTTTAGTCAGCTGTCCTAAAGCAGACAGAGACCTCCACTTTGCTCTAGGAAGACTGCAACAGTGGACAAAAAATTATTTATTTTGCCCATGACTGGTCCCAGCAGCTTCCAGTCCTAGAGAATTTCATGATTACATCAGCCTTTTATACACTGTCTTTTATCCTGGGCTCCTGACTGTATCAAATCCTAAATGAAACATGATGTAAGGCATGCAAATAAGCTGAAGAAAAGAGGATTCACATAATGGGAAAATATCATTAAGTGGCAAAGTTTAACTCAGAAGGTCAAAATCATTCTAACCAGAGGAAGGAGATGCTGCACAGGGCACACTCACACGCCCAAAAACCTTAAACGTGGCACCAATGGTGCCTTTCTGAGTGGCTCAGTGACTGCCAGCTAACAGCAGGGCCTGGAGCTGCAGTGCCATTAATAAGTCCCTAAGTTTCCTGGCCTTGAATACACTCCAAAACTCCAGGGAACAGCTTACCAATGGTGTGTTGCCTGCCAGCATCCCTGCAGCAAGGCGATTACACAGCAAGATGCTGCTTCACCCCTCCCTGACCCCCTCCCCTTTTTAAAAAAATCCTTTTAAATGAGGTACAGGCATCTGAAACAAGCAATGCCAGCTCCCCAAGGTTACTGATCACAGTGTGCTCTCAGGTGGGAGCCCTGAGGAGAACAGAGGGGCTGTCAAGCTCCCACACCACAGCCTGGAGATCCTCGAATTAGCTGCTTCCCGCAAGCTCTCTCCTTGCCCTCCTCTGGGTTCTCCAAGAGGAACCAAAGCTGCACTGAGGTGTTTCATCAGCCATCCTGGCTACTGCACAAACCCAGGAACAGCTCAGTTAGTGGCAGAACTTAAAACCATCAGAGGCTTTTGCAAGTGGAGTGAGCCCTTTTTACTGCACGCCAAAACAATTCCTAGCTGATACACTACACAGATTTAACCCGTTCTGCACCACATCCCCTAACAATTTATTCCAAAAACCAGAAAGCACTTTACTTTCTAATGAGCCAGCAAATGGGTAAAAAAGCATCTCTCTCTGTATAATGTACTCACAAGCAAGTCTCTTATGCTTGTGGTTTCTCAGCACTGCGAGACCGAAGTGAGATCTGGGTAATGTTCTACATCACTGTTTAAGGACAATTCAATCATCTTTGTTCTGGATTAAGTCTTGCTCCTGCTTAAATTTAACAGAGCAATGAATAGGAAATCCATGACTTGGGAAGTAGGCAGATTTTATCTTTAAACCCAATTCACAAGGAAAATCATCTCTCTTACAATGGATAATTCTGCTACTGTTCAAGCTATTTTCACACAGCGGGTATAAAAAAAATTATATCTCTAGATATCTCAAATGGAAAGGACTGTTTTTAATGTTCCCTGTCATTCTGAATGCATGCTAAGACTAACAATACTGCATCAAAAAGAAGAGCTCAACAATCAAGAAATCCATTAAGCTCCCAATGACACTAATAGCAAAAAAAGGAAGTTGAAAAAGACTCAAGTATATAAAGAAAAAAATTACCTACTGGGATTACAGGAGTGAACAAAACCCCTTGTGTTGCACCACAACACCTCTGATTTTCTAATACCCTTCAGCTACATAAATATTAGAATACAAATTCCAGATTTGCTGACAAACCGTGAGGGAAGACAAACAAACTCCTGGCATTTGATTTTTCTTTTTTTTTTAAGCTAATCTGCTTCATCCTCCCTTGATTTTAGATATTCTTTCTGAAGAGATGCTGCTGTTGACTCACTCCCCAACAGACACCAGAGCTGAAGCTCGCAGCAGGTACCCCCTGCTTTTCCCTGAGCCTGATGATGCTTCAAATGTTTCAGAGCAGAGATGGTGAGAAATACAGGACAAAATACAGGGGATACAGGAAAATAAAAATAACTGTCCTCTGTCAGGACTGCATGACTTATTTCTTGTCACAGCACACTCACATGTACTGATACAAACATCAGTAGAGAAGCTCCCACAAACAAAGAGTTCATGATCATGTCCTGCCTGACCTACAGCATCCAAGGAAGAGATAAAGGATTGTATAAGGAAATGGCCTCTAAAATAAAGTCACACCCAGAGCACATACCCAGTAGGTGTTTGTGGGGATGGGGAGAGACAGAGACACTGGGATTTGGCGTCACATTCATTACTTCATTAACTTTGATGTGTGATGAGCTGGGCTCGAATTCCACATTCATGTGTTACCTGAAATCAATACAGAAGCCCCAGCCTGGCTGGAAATACATCAGAAACCTACTTCAAATCTGTGTGCGAAGGAAAACAGCAAAAATTTCAAAAACATGTACAAAAATGATTTTCCTAGCTCCCCATCCCGCTCCAGAATGGATAATTCATAGGTTCACAATGAACAGCAAAATCCAAACATTTAGTGGTGGGCTTAAGAGGAGATTCTCCTTGTCCCTGCTGCCATGCTCAGACAGCTCTGCTGTTGAGGGAAAACCAAGGAGCACTGTGGCAGGAAGAGAAAGGCCAGGATGCATGGAGAGGGTCTGATTTCACCTTCAAAGCCACGCTGGGAGAGCAGCAGCCAGACTGCATCCCTTCACCCTGGAACAGCACATCTAGCAAACATTTATCTAAAAGAAATCTCCACAGCAGTATTTTTTCTTAAACAAACATCTGAGCCTCTGAGTGATTTTTCAGTGTGGCTTTTGCTTACTTTTGGAAAGCTAAATATATTCTTAAGTTTTGAAACAAAGAAAACTCCCAAGCTCCCAGTGCTGGCTGCTGCCTGCTATAACATTAGAAGAAAAGTTTCACAAGCTGCTAGATCCTGTTCTATTTCTGATTTTCATGCATTTCCCAACAATTTAAAATTCTTCTGTTGCATTGTCAAGCAAAGCATAAGCCTGGCAAAACCAGAAAGCCAACAGTGAGCTGAATCCTTTTGTATTAAATAAGGAAGCTCGTATTTCACTTCCAGGTCATTTTCTCTATTTCTGTTTGTTTGTTTGTCACTCCTGCTGGCTCAAATTGATCTTTTCAAATGCTGGAGCTAACGTGCAAGTTGTGAAGCAGGACATGCAGAGAAGAACTATTAACCTATTTTAATCAAGGATATTTCACTCTAAACGAGTTTAAACATCCCCCAAGCACACACTCCTCAGACTAGAGCAGCTTGCTGGAAGAAACTTGGCCAGAGCACCCTGCTTTGTAGAAGGTCTTTCTTGGAAGAAAAAAGGCAATGTGGTCTCAATTGATCAACCCAGAAACTAGGAAGAAAGGCTCATGTATGCCTGATTAACACAGGGATTCTTGGCTGGTGATGCTGAGCCTCTGCCAGCAGTGAGTAGTGAGGAGGGACGCAGCCTCTCCTCCTCCTGCTGCAGTTCATTTATGTGCTATCTCCAGATTACAGGTAGAAGGAGCTTTTATTTATTTATTTAATGGATCTCAACCAATCTCTCTTCCCAGTATATGTAATATTACTTATCTTCCCTCCATTATCTCTCATTATTACAAATATTTGGGAAACAATGCTCTGCCTCATCTGCAGCTCTGCAGGCTGCCCTGACTACACCTCTCTGCTTAACTTAATATTCGCTTCAGACACACTAAAGTAAAACTAAAATATCCAGTACTGCACCAAACAGCTCACTTCTCTCCAGCTTTCGCAACTAGATAAGCATTTTGGAAGTGATTATGACATACAATACCATAAGAGACATAATTATTTAAAGCAGCACTTCCCTTGCAGAATTCAAAACACCTCGTGCGAGGGTGAACTCCCGTCAGCTGCACAACCCCAAATTTAACAGTGCCATTTCTGTCAAAAAGGCACTCATTACATTACTAAACATAACTTTCCTGTCATACTGGCTTTCTCTTCCTTAGAAAAGGCTGATTATTATAATTCTGTGTGTAACCTATATAAAATAATTACGTCTTCTAATTACATATCGGGTAGTTTCAATTCAGACACAAGATTGCCTTCAAAGGAGAGACCATTTTCACTCTGTGCACATACCTACCTCATCTAGCACTAGCTAGAATTAGAGCAGAACACCACCTAAAGAAATTTAAATAGGTTAAAAGGATACAAATTCGTGTTGCTGTTGGAAAACCAGTCTGAGCAGTTGTTTTTGCAAGCCTTAATTCCTGCTTTATTAACACACAACGCAATTGGCATTAAGCTGGTCACAAGTTAGTGGATTTCAAAAGAGTTTGGGGTTTTGTTACTGACAACAGAAGGGCAGAGAGCACACAGAAGCCTTTGGAATGGTTGCCCAAAGCCAAGCAGTAACTCCATTAATGCACAGACGTACATAAAGTAAAGCTTTTGCAGAGAAAACCACCTATGCATAAATGCTTCTATTTCCATTTCACCCAGAGGTTAAATTATCTGATCAAAATCTTGTGTTGGAAAGAAAAAATCAGTTCATATTTTTTCCACTTCATTTAGACTCTGTAAAACATTAAATCCTGTCATTAAAATTGCTTAATTAGGAGCGCTAGAGCAAAAGGTTGATGCAGCTCATGAATTGTGCCTGCTGAATGGTGGTGGCCTGGCAGGACTTACCATTGATATTAGCACTGAAGAATGGGGGAAAGAAAAAAGAAAACCACAGTATTGTGAGGTTGTTTTGACTTTAATTGAAGCAGTGTCACTTGTTAGAGGAAATGAGGTTATAAACCAAATTCAAACAGCAGTGACAGCAGACCACCACCCTTGTGGGGCAGTTCTGTGGCTGCATGGAAACCGGCTTCAAAGGCAGCGGTTAGCCCAATGCCATTTCAAAACCTACCTCACTCTTGCTGCTCTGGAACCAAAGCCCTGCTTTAGCAGTGAGTGTTGGGGCACACAGCTCTCTGCCCCTGCAGTTCCTTTCCTAAATGACCCCTTCATCTGCTTTTTGTAGCACGCTGAACGCTGCCCGACTGCGAGCAGCTCCCGGCAGTCAGAGCTCACCTCACCGGCACTTTGTGCCAAGCAGGGACTTCAGCAGATGGCACTTCACACAGAAACAGCCAGCATGAGCCTAGCACTGCAAAGTAAAGCAAAGGCTGCTCACGTAGGAGATGCTCTGACTCAGAGGAGAGCAGCTTTAGTTGGAGTTTGAGATCAGGCAATGCTGGCTCAGTACCTACAGAACCGGCCGGGGCCCTGCTGGGACTGACTGCTTTCGGGGGGCTCTGCTCCAGGACACTACACATCATATACATAACGTACAGCAGGTCCAGAGGAGCCCACAAAGCTGATTAGAGGTGTGGAACACCTCTCCTGTGAGGACAGGTGGGGTTGTTCAGCCTGGAGAAGAGAAAGATCCAGGAAGCCTTTATTGCAGCCCTCTAGTATTCAAAAGGAACCTCAAAGAAAAATGGGGACAAACTTTTCAGTAGGGTCTGTTGCAACAGGACAAGGGAGAATGATTTTAAACTGAAAGAGGGTCAATTTAGCATACATATAATGAAGAAGTTTTTTTTACAATGAGGGTGGTGAGGCACTGGCATAGATTGTTCAGAGAGGTGGTGGAAGCCCCATCCCTGGGAGTGTTCAAGGCCAGGTCAGATGGGACTTCAAGCAACCTGCTCTAAGAGAAGGTGTTTGTGTTCACTGCAGGGGACTGGACTAGAGGATCTCTGAAAGTGACTCCCAACCCAAACTACTCTATGATTCTGTGATTATAAGCTCCCCCAAAAATACTAGGAATAAGCTTTCCTGCCTGAAGCCTAAGAGTTGTGGGTGAGCAGAGACAGCAGACCTGCCACCCCTAGTTCCCACAGCAGGTGAAATGCCATGAGACAAAAGCACAATGCTAAGATAAGGCATGGGAAGAGATGAGCTTACACTTCGTGTAAAACAGCTTCCCAGGCATCACCTGAAATCCCCCAACCTTACAAAAGTCCCATTAATTATTTAATCAGTGGCTCTAGAACCCAAGAGGATACATACCAGAGTTCAGACCAGGGGTTCCAACAGCAGCACTGCTCAGGTTGGATGGAAAGGGAAAACAGTTGTCCTATTTAATTCTAAAAGCAAATGCTCTCTGAATATGAACCTGCTCTCTTTTCTCTCTCCACCCCAGTACAAGTACTACAAATAATTTTCTTAGAAGTTGTGCTGTTTGGAGCATAGCTTACACAAGGGCCACGGGAGACACACTGCTGCACCTTGAAACGTTATGGTTCAGCAGGGAGCTGAGGATGGAGTCAGGAATGAAGTGCAGGTTCCAGGTGAATTCCTGACTTCGGTTCATCTGTTATAAAACTGCTACTTGAATAAAGAATTGATGGTTACTAAAGCAGCTGAGTCCCCACAGGAGAAAAACATCCACTTACAAGTTTAACGACAGCTGCAGAGAGACTTCTTTGCATCCCCAGCTCACGGTGTGTATCACAGCAAGATGATTTGTGACTGCACGGGGATGCTCTTATTTTTTAAAGCCTAGGAAACAGCAAGAGCCTGCTTGGACCTCTGCTTGTGCCAGCAATGATCTGCAATCCATTATCTCTACAGCTGCACCATTGGGATCAGCTACTGGAACTGCAATGTCAACAGCACTCAGAGTTATGTCGGCCACTGTGTCATTCACTCGGTCTAGGAAAGATGACTCCAATAAGAAGCACCTCAGTTCTATCTACAGCATACTCTCTACTCCTCTTAGCTTTAGAAGAGACACACTGGTAAGCAAATATCATCTGTAAAAGTCTGAAAGAGTAAATACTGCCTTCATTCATGAAACATGTGGACTTTCATCTGCCTCCACTTCAAAAAACACTGACCCTGTGGCAATTTTCTGTGATTATGCAAGGGGGAAAAAAAAAGCCTCACCTTGCAGAAGGAGAGAAACTGAGTTTGCAAATGTAAAGTTAAAATCAACAAAGAAGAAAAACCCGAGCCACCTACATTTCTGGAAGAAGCTATTTTTGAAATAGAAGCTACAATGATATCAGAGTGCTGCAGTACCACAGGGGATCTGAACTTCCAGAGATGAACAAAAGTGCCAGACTCAGCCCCTCTGTGCTCAGCAGTGGCACGGGCAGCTGCTCTGCATTTAGGAAAGGAAGAGTTAACACAGGTACTGATGTACCAGCCACCCACTGCTCTGCCACCTTGAGCCCTGAAACAGCAACATAAATGGTGCAATACACTTTTTTGCCCCCAAACACACCAGGCAGGAGGCGCAGAGTGGCCAGAGGTTGGGTTATCAGGGAATTGCCTGGCTCCCTTCACCCCTGTTGATGCTCCACTGCAGCAGTGGTGCAGTCATGTCCTCATCAGGAGGGAGCTCAGAGGGTGTCCTGCAACCAGGGAGAAGACAGCAAGGAAAAGAATATTCACCAGTATTTTCCTTCTTCTACAGAAGACTCAAAATGAAACACTTCCTCATGAAGCCTGTCATTTGCATAATCACATTCTCAAGATGGTCTTTCACATGGATCGAGGTGTCAACAGACTGAGATTTCAATATAATGCCTGAACTGTTAATAATTGAGTATGATCCGTCCCCCCCCCCAAAGTTCTCCACACTTGGACTCCAAGGTTTTTGACAGGGAATAAAATATTGTTAGTCACCCGAGTAATCTTTGATTAATTCTCCCTGGCCACAGAGAAAAAAGAGCCCAAGACAGAGCATTTGAAGAGATATGGGTATGAAAGGATATGAGCATGTTCAGCACAAAGGATCATGCATACTCAACTTGTGACACCTTTTATCTGCAAGCAGAAATTATTCTGCATAAGAAAATAGATTTCAAGCAGCACAGAAGCCAATATATACAGTGTGTGTTGGTACACATAACTAATATGCTAAAATCTTGGTGGGGGGGATCAAGCACGTATAATGTCTCTTTTGATGTTCCGGGTTCCATTCGTTTTTAAACAAAATTTTAGATTTTCAAATGAGTAAGGGAGCAACAGACATGAAAAAGGTAGGATAGAAGAGAAATCAAACATTTACTACCTAAGGAAAGTGCAAAATAAAAGTCAAAGAAAACTTTGTGTTTAAAGCATTGCCAATGGCCAGAGAGCAGAGGGCATGTCAAGAGGAGTGGGAAGCCATCACACGGACAGCTGAGAGCCTTGCAGCATGCAGGCTATGGGGCTTAGACAGCTTCCACAGGAGGCAGAAAAGCCTTTGAAGATTTTTCAGGGGGGGAGAAAAACCCAGTAGAATAAACCTGATCAAAGCCACATCTTGCCTTTTTTAATAGCTGATCATTCTCAGCCTCCCATAAACTGCTGTGCATTTCAGGCACAAGAGTGAAGATGAAGAACTCTGTGTTTCCAGCATGAAGCAGTGGTGTGGGCCTGATACTGGCACACAAATGCCACAGGCCAGTCCTGCTCTAGGAAAGAAAGGATGAGTCAGAAAACAGCAGGTGCCCTTGCAGAAAATACTGCAGAGACACCCATGCTGTGACCTGTGGCACAGCTGGTACCAGAGGTAGGCAAGGGACACCTGGGGTCTGAGCACTCCAGGAAGGCACTTATCTCTTAAACTTTAGGTTTCTACCTGGGTTTTTCCTAAGTGACATTTGAACAGCTAGTTGAGGATGCTGTAAAAATAAAACACCACTGAGTTGAAGCTGGAAGTCAAAATTCTCACTAATTGTGAGACTTGAAAATTTCAGCAGCCAAGTGGAACAACGAAGTGCTACTTGTTTTCCCTCCAAAATCCCATTGGAATTTGATTTCAAGCTACAGGAGATATAGTTACAGCTGACACAAGTTACTTAAGAATGACACTGAATTAGCACTCAGTTACTTGGGAATGACAAAGGAGGTTTCATTTTTAATGTTCATAAGTCACCCAAATTAATTAGCACTTTAAAGTGGCAATGAATCACTTCCCAAAATAATTTGTATTGGCTAAATTAATTCCTGTGAGGGGAGCCAATTTGCTGATTGTAAATTATCAGAGCCCCTGACTAGCTCCTGTGTATACTGTGTACCATTTATAAGGCTACTGGGAAAAAAAGGATGGCTACTTTTAACAGTGAACAAGATTACAGCCTTGTTAAGTGACCAGCTTACAGTGTACAATTATGGGTTTCTATTTAAAGAATCCAAGCCAGACATCATTAAAAAACAAAGCTGAATGTTCAGAAGAAAGGAAAAAAACAGAAAAAAAGCTTGTTTTCTGAAAAGATGCACCAAAAACCTATTTGAAGGGAATATTTCATCCTCCTAGATTAACTGAGAGGAGTTCAGACATCCAGGGCTAATTATGAAGATACTTCCATCATACGACAGTGCCTACAGGCAACCTGAAGCCCCAGAGCCTTCTTCTCTCACTCATGGTTAGATGATTGTTTTGAGACCTCCATAAGCTTAAATTACTTTTGAGGAGTGATGAAGTGAGAAAACACATACTTGCATTTCCACTCAGGTGGAGGAGATGCTTTCCTACCACTGAGAGCTTTTCTCCCAAGCACCAGGAGGCTGCTGCACCCAACCAGCACATCCCACCACCCACCTGCTCTTTGGTTAAAAACTGAAGCACTCTTCTTAACGGATTTCCCTTCTTTACTCCTCTAAAAGAAAAAAAAAAGTACATAAAGCTTTACCTAAGCTAATTTGCATGGCTTTCTCCTGTTCTTATCTCCATCTCCTCACTGGTATCAAAGCCTGAACATTTCTTCTTGTGAAACCCCTTCCTGGTAACCTGCTTATCAGCAGTAATGAATACTCGTGCAAACAGGAACAAAATTAAATGGCTTCTTTACAGTGATTATGATAGATTGAGCCATGCTTAATCTACATAATCAAATTGCTTCTGTGTTCAGCTGTAATACCTTTTTGCTGTCCTGGGAGCAGGTTCAGCCTTGGTTTCTCTTTCAACAGCTTCTTTCTGAGAAACACTTACCATGCCTGGGAAAAGGGCTACTTGAGAGAAAATTATTTAACACAGCAGGTGTAAGGCACATAAACTCTGCAAGAGGGCAGAGCAAGTTCAAACAAAAGGTGCCCCCTTTAGGGAAGGGGAAAACATCCTGTAGGACATGTAAGGGAAAGCAAAGTACAAACCAATCTCCTCCAGCTATGATCCACATAACCTAGACATAACTGGAGTGACCCTTCTAAGACAGATAAAACATCTCTACCCACCCAAATGCACTGAGCTACTAACACTATATAATTTCTTTTCCCCATGCAAGAGCATCCCCTGTTTACATGCTACTAAACTAGAAGACTGATGTTTTTCAGTCTCAAGACCAGATTCTTGTTTCAAATCAAGCTGGTGAAAATGGACAGCATGGGTGTGTTATAAAACCCTTGACTTGGGAAATTAAAGGATTTGGTTCAGGGAAGGTTGTGAAAAGCATCTCCATGTCTAACTCATGTTTATCAAATCACTTAGGCTGAAAGTATCCTGAAGCTTTCTCTTCTTTTAAATATTGATCAACTTTTAGCATAAAATGAGAAGGGAGAAATGGTTTTCCCCACAAACAATAAGTAAGTGCTATTTAAAAAAATATCAAACAGCCTATTGGCCTTTGTCCAAAACAGAGCACTGCAAGAAGCAGAGGTTTGTTTCATAGTCAGCCTGCTGGGAGGCTTTTTGTTTGCCCATTTTTTTTCCAAAGGATCCAACAGAATTATTAGCCTGCAAGCTAGTGCTTATTTCTAAACACTTTTATGAGTTGAAAAGTGAGTAAGCCTGGTGCAAAATGCTAATAAGCACATAGGGACAATAATTTCTCATCCTCATTATGGCTCTGATATAGGTAAAAAGAAGGTGCTGCTGGACCTTTGAGTTGGAAAGGTGACAGCTCCAGAAGAAAGGTCTCTGCATCTTTGTAAGTAAAGAAAAACCAATGCAGAAGGAAAAAAAAAAAAAAGATGGGTTCTGGCAAGGGCTGCTGGCACAGCTTGACTTTGGCTCAGGAGGAAGTAAAAGCTTGAATTACATAAAAATAGATTTAAGAAAGAATCAATGACATTTCATCTGAAAGTTTTAGTTAAGTTTTAATTAGGATCTGAGATTTTGCACTTAAGTGCATGAAGAGAAGGAGTCACATGTACTCATGCTTTCCCAAGATAACTGACAGATCTGAAACTTACTCATCTCATCTCAAAAGGTTAATTAAAGAACAATCCTTGAGAGCAACACTGTATGGAAACCAAGAGTCTGCTGCACTGGGGAGCCCTGGGAGAGGCTGTGCTGGCATCTCCCACCCCTCAGGGGCAAACTGCAGCTGCTGCCCCATGACTGTGGCACGGAGACAACCAGAGGCTTTGAACCAGCCCAGCAGGGACAGAGAACAGCGTGCCCACAGCAGTGTAAGGCCTGCTCACTGTGCTCACCCTGCTCCCTGTGATCTGGGACAGCTTTCCCAGCCCATGCTGGGCTCTGCAGAGCTGCTGGGCTGCAGCTGCTTCCACACACACACAGTCCTTCAGCAGAGCAGGTGGGATCGGCACCTGCAGTGAGAGGGACGTGTGGTAATTCTTATAATCAGAAAACTAAGGCAGAGTGACTCACCCAGGATCAAAATTGTAATTAAGCCTGAAATAGGCTGTGGGTTCCCCAAATCCTTCAGATGCTGACAGCACTGCCAGGCACAGGCCTTCTCTGGTGCAGCTAAGCATCAGAAAAAGTCATGTCAGCTTTTAGGGAAGCCTGTATATGTGAAGCTCGTTTGAAAAAAATCATGACAAATTGAAGAAACATTATCAAAATGGAGAATAGGAGAGTTTCATAATTTGAGTAAGACTTTGTGGACATAACTGACCTTTGGCTGTGCAGTAATTTAATTTCCTAAGAACATGAGCAAAGTCTCAATTAGGTCGGAGAGGATCGCTGTGCCAGTAGAAGAGGGAAGAGGAATGTGCAGCTGGATAAGTGAAAAGTCCTTCGTGTCTGGAGATATGGTACAAGTAAAAATTGAGGCCTCTTGGCAGAAGCAAGTGAGGCTTGGTATGCTAAGTAGCATGGCATGCACCACAGGCAGAGGCAAAAACCACTCAGCCAGCGGCTCTTCGATCACAGGCAGCTTTCTGCTGCTCTCTTTAAAAGCCAGAGCCAGGTACTGGGACTGCCATGGGAGAAACAGGCTCATTTAGAAGCAGCCCAGGGAAAAGCAGAGGAATGATAGGAAAAAAAAAAAATCAGAACAGCAATGGATTCTGAGTGCTGCTTAATGGAGTGAAGCCTGAACATTATTCGGTGCGATCCTGAGCTAATTTAACTATTACATTTTTGGATAATATTTTTCATCCTGGTTACGAAGAATTCCTTGACAGCCCTTGGTGACTGCTCAGAAGTTTCTCAGTCACTGAAGGAGAAGGTCTATCATAGCACAGTTATCAGAGAAAAGACTGCTAAGGAGCAGATGACAACAGAAATAACCCCAGGGGTGAGACACCAGTGTTACTGCCTGTAGGAGAGACGCCCAGAAGAGCAGTGGGCAGGACAATCCAAACACTGAAGGCAGTTCAAGGAAGGCCATTTCTGGGCACACAGGCTCCCACAGCATGTTTTTATCTAGCAGAAAGACAAGTTACCAAACTTACAACAGGCACTCTTCACCTGAGACATGATGTGCATACCAAGCCCTCCTAAATGCCCAGCCAGAAAGAAGCTGGTGACCCTACTCATTGAGTCTCATGCCCTCTTTTCAAACCACAACAGCCCACTTTTACTTCTAAGCATGAGGGGCAGTTCCAGACAGTGGGTTTATTTTTGACTCACAAATGTCCACCTGAAGTGAGTTTATGTCAGAGACAACTGAATCACAGTTGTTGGGGTAGTTTCTGCACATGCAGAAAGCAGATTGGTGGATGTTACCCTTCCAAAGGGCTGTCTGGGTGAAGACATCATCTCAGGACATCAATCAGGCACCATTTCACTTCAGCTACGTGGAAGACTGCATTTAAGATCAACTCCTTTCTGCCTTCTCCCAACAAGCCCATTAAGTAGCTGATCTGCAAACCTTGTACATAAAAGAGTTACTTGCTCCATATTTTTTAATGCAAGCTTTTCAAGAGCACTCTGAATTCAAGAGCAGCATTTTGTTCTCCAGAGCAGTCCTGTTCTGAAAGGCCACACTCACAGAAGCTGTGTCAGGTGTGCCTGCCACATCAGTACAGATGCTACAGATGTAAATTCAGTGTTACTGGAACAGTCACTGAGGCGACTGCAGCTTGGGCTCACCTCCTTTACATATCTACTCATCTAAACACAGAGCTGTGTTCCAATGAGCAAGGCCAGATAGACACAGGAACACTGAGACAAGGCTCCACAATGAGTATCTGCAGGTATTGTCATTATAGCAACAAAAAACCCACTAATGCACCAAAACCATCAAGTGCCAGAAATACAATGCTGCTTTTGGGATTCCAGATGTCATCTAGAGGAATTCAAACACCTAGGTGGAAGAGTTAATATCACAGCAGTCTCTTCTGCTCCAGCATTTCAGTCACCCTGCAGACCTTCACATTCCTACGACAACCTGTAATATCCTTAATTTTCCCAGGAACAGGAAAATACCAAGTGCAGTCAAACCCTCAGCAAGGCTATTGTGTGAGAAAGCAGGAGGCATTCCTTCTGCCCCTGAAAAGAAAGCTTACCCCATCTGGAAGTGCCCTCCAGCACACAGCGCTCACAAACTCATTTGTGTCATCTTCTTTCCGGTCCTTGTCCAGGACACTTTTGACTGTATCAAACTTGAATGTCAGCAGTGTCTTTGAGAGGCCCTTATAGTATAAGTAAAGGGAATTATTTTCACTTCCTAGAAATAAAAAATACAAGCATAAAAGATTAGGATCCGATAACAGAAACAGAAATAAGGGGTTTTAGCTCTTTCATTGCTTAAGAAAACCCCAGACATTTTCTTGTAGTTATCATCACGCTCATGGTGCCCAGGCAAATGGAAGTGCTCCACAGCAAACTTCCATCACACTTAATAATAGGACACAGTTTTATTACAAGACAACTGCAGCATGCAGCACACTTGCAAAACTTACAGGATCCCAAGAACCCTCCACAATTTCCTCAGGGCAGAGCATTTTGAGCAGAGCATCTGCACTACCGCATGAATCACCGCTCCACCCAGCCTGCTCGGCGTCACAGCTCAAAGGCAGGTAGCACCAGCAAAGTTCTGCTTGCCATAATCAAGTGTGACAGTTTGGTCTGTGGAGGCTTAAGCAAGAGAGACTAGACTGTGCAGGCTTTATTTAGAAATCCATCCCAATTTCTGCCTTGCAAGCTGCACAGAGATCACAGAACACACAAGCTAAGGTCCTCCCTTCAGTGCTGGCACAGCTGTCCTGCTCATCCCACAGCTATCAGCCTGTCACTGCTTTCCCACCAAGAGCTGTGGATTTACAGAGCTTTGACAGTCTGACTTCAGCAGTGAAAGGACAGGAACAGCCAAAGGGATAGCTAATGATTCAGTCTTCAAAGGGGTTGTTTGTGATGTGGGCACTATTACCTCACCAGGCAGAATGCCATACTAAGTGACAAGTCCAGGACCCTCGTGTGGCCCAGGCTACTGGTGATGCATGAGGATGTGCCAATTGTTCATCTTGAAAGACATAAATCATATCAACAGCAACAACATTAGTAGCTGATTTTGATGACAGCAAGCCTGAATCATCATACACAAACAACTCCTCTGCAATGGAAGGAAACCAGCTATAGACCCCCTTAGGTCAGGGCTGCTAACACCATTCCCTGGGAGGGGCAGGAGGGTGGAAGTTCAGAAAAATTTTCTGTTAAGAAGCCCATGCAGCCACAAGTGCTGGTGTGCTTTGCAACTGGAGAGACCCAGCTGTGAGGAATCCCATCAGCAGGTCAGGATGGCTGCTCCACTCACCACAGGCAATGTAGTCTCCGTTGGACGCCAGCCCCACGAAGTTCTTCTCATTGATGTGCCCCTTGAAGGAGCGCAAGCAGTGAGGCTTCCCTACGTTCCACAGCTTCAGCTGACTGTCTGTTGACCTGAAAACAACACCTAAAGTTACCCTGCTGCCATATGGCAGGAACTCCTCCCTGGCCACCCTGCTCCTCAACACTCCACTTGCGAAGTAAACGTAGGAAGCCTTAGAGCACACCAGGAGATTTTTCCCACTTTCAGTCGTATGCAGCTCAGCTCGAGCTCAGAAAGGCATCACCTTATTTTAGAAGCCTGTCAAAACACATTATGCATTTGAATGAAAACTTCCCTGAAGTATTACTCTTCCTTTCTCCTATCAATTGCAGAGCTCTCCACTGAACTGTATGGCCTTTGGGCCATCACTGCCTCCACCACACTCTCACAGATTCAGGACACACCAAAGTTATTTATTTTTTAAACCTTTACAGCATGAATAAAACCTGTTCCCTTCTCTGTGCCAGCTGTAACTCTCATTCATGTCTTTCCAGGACTCGGGTAGGAAGCAGTCTCCTCACTCCCCAGCTGCCCTGAAGCATGTTCTCCTCCTCCTGCTCAATACCAAGCAGCAGTACAGAAAAACCTAGGGGGCTCAGAGTTGCTGTTAACATTAAAAGGATCTGGTTTTCTCATATGTAATTGAGACTGCATGGATACAGAACTCAAACTTCCACTTTTTTCACCTTGTCAGGGAAAGGCAAATATTACTATTCAAAAAATAGAAAATACGTTGGGATTAAATCACAATTGTTGTTTTCTATGGTTCTCCCACATGAAAATATACCTGCCTTCAAAATGTTTTTCTGCTTAATCTCAGAAAACATTTTGCCTTTGGGGTTAGTAACCTCCTCTGCCTGGCAGAGCTCAACTTAAATAGGAAGATCCCACATTTCCAGGAGATACAGGATTAATTTCTTCCCCTAAAGCCACAGAGACATGAACATCATCTCTGACTTCACAGGCATTATTCCCTAGCAATCACTGCTGACATGGCTCTGGTATTCTGGCACTCACTGACTTACACAATTGGGGAACAAATGGTGATGTGGTGGAACTGGAGCCCTGTGAGGCCTTTTTGAGGAAAGGGGCAGTGCTGTTCTGATCCCTAAGTTTGAAAGGGATTGGGAGCAGGACCTGTCAGCCTCCTGGGTAGGAGGGAGAAGAAGCAGTTAATGCTCCCCCACACAGGTCCTGTCACCCAACTTGCTGCTTTCTGAATATTTAGAGCTGAAAGGCAAAAAACCAAACCACACAATATCTATCAAATACTACCAATGACGTGAGACACCAGCCCCGCACCAGTGTCCCATTTACCTAAAAATATAGCACAAAAGAGGAGAGATGCACCTTGTGCTATCCTGCAAAAAAGCTTATCTCAGTCCTCAATGACAGCTGGAATGACAAAGGAGTGATAAGGGAGCTGCTGCAAGATTTGTTAGTCATTTGTAATAATAGTATGAGGTCAGATGAGAAAGAAGGTATGAATTTTATCTGTAATACTGTGACTTAAGCAGGAGTGCATTCCTAACCCCAGGTCAAGATGGGAGGCTCAAAACAGAGCATTCAGCTTCTCTGCCTGGTGCTTGTTCCACATCCGTCCCTGCCCTGTGCTGCTGCTCACTCTCCCTCCTCTTGTCCCTACCACCAGAGAAACAGCTCAGAGAAGGCAGAAAGGTGCATACTCCTGCTTTTCTGGCCCACAAGTACAGGCAGGTGCCTTCTGTGCTATTAGGACAGCTGTATATTTAAAACACTGCTTCTAAAAGCTTCAGAGTTGCCTGGAAATTAAACTTTTCTGCAGCCAGGGAAAAGCAGCCACAGACTAATCCCCGGTCCACGAGCTGTCAGATTCCTGTGACAGTTGCTGCTCTTAGCTGACCCATCAAGAAGACTTCAGACACATAGGAACCCCTGTATTTTAATGGCATATATACCAGGTCTCTTAATTTAAATTAAAAACACTTAAGTCTATTCCTAATGGAATGTTCCTACTGTTAACAAATTCCCATCAAGCTCTAGCCATGTTTACATAGCTCAGGAGGAGCATGCCACGAAAGAAGAAAGTTATCCACCCTTGGACTGCAAGGAGAGAAAAAGATCATTGATCCTGGTGGTGTTACACTGCTCTTCTGGTTTCATCTCCTCTCCAAAAAAGCATCCTGGATGTTCTGCTCTGTTAAACCTGTCTCTCTGTAAATCAACACTGCAATCAATGTGTTGTGCTAAATACCAGGCAGTTCTGAACACTCTTGAGGTCAAAACCTAATGCTACAAGGCAAAGAAAATCAATGCAATCCATGAAACAGCTTTAGCTAGAAATCTAGAGATTATGAATATACATATAATTTTTTCTTAAATCAGTGCTTGATTTTTGAGAATCACTACTGCTGTCTCCTCTACTCAGTTTGCAAAAGGAAAGACAAGAAAAATAATCTGCTTTGACATTTCTCTGTGCTCACAAAGAAGGCAGGTGAACCCTTCAGTCAGTCCCCTCACCCTGCTGCTGCCTGTCCAAGTCTGACAGCTCTGACAGCTCTATCGATAACTCCTCTCAGAACTTCAGGAGAAGCTTTCCCAGAGTGCTGGCCCAAGCACAACAGGGCCACTCTGTCCTAAAACAGCCCATGAACGATGCTCCACTTGATTATGGCTGTAAAACATTCCCAGCCTCCTCCTGTTTCTATTAAACACTTTCTCTCACAGAGATTTGGTTCAAAGCATTAAATTTAATTTTCTCTGTGTTCTAGATATGAATTTGCAGCCTTATAGAGTTATAACGTTAATGGAAGTAAGAAGAGAGGAGCTGATTAAATATAAACAGTACCAGAAGCCACCAGGGAATCTTCCATCACGCAGCTCAGCTCAGAGTAACTCCCTTGCAGCCTGAATACATCTTAAAATGCTGTTTCCCTGTGTGAAAACATGGGACAGAGCCAAGCTGGATAACCACTGGCTCAGCACAAGGCAGCAGGAGCACTTCCTGGGACCAGATCTGCTCCTGTGATCCATCCCTGCTGCCCTTGGGTGCTGAGATCAAAGATTCCCCTGCAGCCCCTCAAGGCTGATTTCACCTTCCCCACCATGTAGAGGGGTTCTTCTCTGGTTTATTGCAGAGGCTTGTAGCCAGTCATTCCGAAATTTCACTATGTGACCTGACAGACACACTCATTCCCCTGTGACTGAAAACCTACCTAGAACAGAAGCAGCCACATCTGGCTTTGGGGCAGACACATCTGGCCATGTAACAGAACAGAAGCTGCAGAATACTGTTTCTCAGGGCCTCCACAGCAGATCTAATGGTCTACCCTGGCTGAAAGCTGCATGCTATTAGGGCCATGAAACAGCTTCTCCTTGCCTACTTTCTAACCCAAATAAAAGCCTAAAAAGGGCCTTGACAGAGCAGATAATAAATTACCAGAGAATAGATCAAACAGTCAGTCCTCCATGAGTTGCTCTCAAGCTGTGGCTAAACCTCCTCCTCAGACCATACACGGAGCAGCACCATTTGATGGCTCCTGTCACTCATCAGCTCTGTTTTACTGCAGATGATCATCCCCAGGCCTCTGCCAGCAGCTTTCTGTATCACAGAGCTCTGGGCAGGAGCATCCTCAGTGCACACAGTGAGAGGAGCACCTGCAGCTCCCCAAAGTCAGGAGCCACATTTAGTTGTCTTCATATCCCTCTTCAGAATTTTAGCTCCACGAGACAGAACGCAGCCAAGTGACACCAGGGATGAATTTCTATTTTTGTCTTAGAGCAAAGCAACGATCTGCTTCCCCAAAAGCACAGCAGGCTGTGAGAGCACCCACCCACACAGGTGAACCTGCTCAAGAGCCCTGAAGGGAGAGATTTGAACTTTGTAAAAGGCAACACTTACGCAGAGACGATTTCTTCCCCGCTCACGAATTTTGCATAGGAGACGGCCTTGCGGTGCCCCTTGAACACCATGATGGGCTGCTTGGTGTTGCGAAGGTCGTAGTAGTGGACACAGTGATCTGCACAAGAGGAAGGAAAGAGGCAACATTTCAGCAGGTGGGAAGGATGCACTGGAACTCCAATATTCCCAACATAAAAATCGGCCTGCAGCTTCCACATCTCACGTCAAGTCCCAGCTTGGATAAACAGCCTGCACTACAGCACAAGAGTGTTGAAGCAGGCTTCTTAAAACAGCCCCAAAATTCATCCCACAAGGGTCCATGCAGCCTTTCAAAGGGGCAGGGAGGGGAAAAGGTGCATTCACATGTGTGTGTCCTCCTGCAAACCCCATGTGCCCATAAGATCCATGCTCAAGGAACAGCTTAGAAGAACTCTCCCCCTCTCCTGCCTGCCTTCTCAGCTCCCTGCCCAGCCACTCCAAGTGCCATTTCTAATTCCCAGCATCCCCCTTTTCCTTCCTCAAGCTGACCCCTCTCAGAAAACTGCTGAAGAACTCAAGGCTGAAAACTCAGTCTGCTACTTAAACTGGATCATGGAAAAATGGGATTAAATTTGTCATGCTTGCTTCTAGATGGATAACCTTCATACTTTTGTTTTTTGCTTCTCTCTTTTGACTTTATTACCAATCAAGAAAGAATTAGATTTTCTGCTAATGAGGGAACAGACTAAATTCCAGTTCATCTTAAGATTTAATTCACAGATGTGCCACAGTGTCACAACCACAGAAAACCACAGCAGAATTAGCGATACATTTTTTTTTCTGCACAACTAAATGTCGATTCCCAAGAAAACAGAAAAACAAGAAGAGAAAACCCCACAAGACCCAAGGACCAAACACCCTCCCAGCACTCGTTCCAGCTTAACAAGGTTAATGAGCTTCTCCCTTCCAAACTTTCAGCCTTTAATGTTGAATTTCATTTAATTATTCTGGAAGCACAGGGAGGGAAAGCCACACACATGGAAACCAAGCTGGACATCTCTCTCTCACCAAGCAACTTGTGACACCTGGACACTGTCTGAAAACTGCTCTGACCCTCCTCCCACTGAAATAACACTCCACCTGTGGAACTTTATCACAAAAATTACATAGACATGAATGCCAGTAGCTACAGCTATTTTTGTATTTGCAGAGCATTTCAAAGCTGGGTGTTGTCTGTCCAGCTGTGAGACCTGCTGTCTCAAAATCCCATGTGGTCTGAGAGATAACTGGGTTTACATTGATCTGGCTACAGCAAACACCATCAGCCCAGCAAGGGGGGCTTCTCCCCCAGATTTAGGGGCTCACTGGTGGCCATGGCAGGACAGGGTGTGTCAGAAACACCTCCAATACCTTCCCTTGTCTCTGCTTCCAACACCTTACTCTGTGCATATGACTGGCTCAGAAATCTCTCTGGTAAAATTGCTGGCTCTCTCCCTCCTCAAGGTGTAAAAGCAGCCACACCAAATTTCCTCCACCACTTACACTGCCAAATTGCTCTGTTGTGTTGAAACCCAGCAGCTATTGCACTCCTTACTATCAGCACTGAAGGTGCTGTGCCCCAAGCACTCTTTCAAAACAGCTCCTGAGTCTTTCACCTCTGAAATATTAAACCTCAAAACAATCAAAATCCCAGTGTGCTCCTACCATTTAGGTATTTTAATTAGCTTTAGAATAACATGATGTTGCAACAGGCTTATAGAATAAGGGGTTAATTTTCTAAAGGATTTTGAATTAAGCATTAACACTCCTCTAACAAGACTTGGGCATCTTGGTCTCTTTTATTTCTCTGAAAGCTGGAGCCAAAAAACTCCACAGTTTTTCATCCACACAGCAGACCTGTGGGAGCTATGAAACAGTTAACTAGCAATTGTTATTTTAATGAGCAGAATGATTTTAGCAGGGCTTTTTATTAGGAATCAGTTAGTGGATAAGGCTTTCAAGTCTATTTTTACTTAGAGTTTCAACATCCTCTCCAGCTGGCCCATCATTAGGGCACCTTTTTGAGCAGCAGAATTTCTCCTTCAGGAAGCGGCAGGGAAAGGGAGACCTGTGGATGGCTCATGTGAGCAGCTGGGGCGATGCAGAGAGGAGAGAGCCACAGCAGGGCAGGCAAGTCCATGTGCAGAGCAGAGCCACCAAGCTGCATTCACCTTCCCCATCTCCCAACAAACAGCTCCAGGCATCTGGCCCCAGCACGGCCGTGCCTCTCGGCATCGGCAGCGCGATCAATCACTGTCTGCTCTCATCACAGCGGCTCCCAGGGAACCAGCAAGGCCACTGCCTTCTAAAATTAGCCACTTAATTATTAATTGATTATTTCAGCAGACAAAATGTTGGTGCCCAATTGAGTTTTAGTTTGTTTTTTTTTTTTTAATTCAATTGAAGCAGCTATTTTTAAGTAGATGTATGAAGACGAATGCTCCCTGCATTCATTAAAAATCCAAACAGGTGGTCATGTTTTACAATTAAAGAGATACTCTCTCTTGTAGGCCATATGGACTTTGCAAAAACATGATAAAAATGCCATCTGCTGAGGAAGTACAGAGCCCCAAAGTGAAGCTAAATGAGAAAAATACAACTCCCAGGTAGCCCCGGCAGCAGCCTCACCTGATGGACTTTGATGAGCTGAAATTGTCTGGGGTGGGCAGCACCCCCAGCACACCAGCAGGTCAGAGGTGAGGTGGCAGGCTGCTCTGGGAGGCTCAGAAAATTAATTATTCCCAAGAGGCAGCTGAAGCTAAGGGAAATGGAGCAGGCAATGAGGGGAACCAAACACTTCCTGAACTCTACAAGAACTTGCAAGCTCATCCAGCATCCCAGCATTGGTTCCTGCCCTTGGCATCCCTGGCAGACCATGGAACCACTGCTAACCACTGACACATGGCTATTTGCTTCTTGTTTGCTCCTCAAAATGAGCATTAAAATAATAATTCAGCTAGTTTCCACCCCAGCCAGAAAACTCACTTAGAACAAGTTCATCTCAGAATTGACATTTACAGAGTTAAAAGCCTTCATGCCCAGCCTTTGGGCAACAACAGCTCCCTGCTTCCCCTTTTCTTCTGCATTCAGGCTTAATTTAAATATTTATGAAATAATGGGAAAGAACATGTATATATTTCATAACAAATTAAACACTCCAGAGCAATTCTCATCTAGCTCAATGTCACTGCAGAAGCTGAGCACGACAGAAATCTGTTGCTGCACCTTCTGAATTCAAATGTTTGCTGGCAAGTAATTTTATTTTTTATACACATATTTTTAAGTGATCTCAGAAGGCAAGAAGGGCAGCTAAGCTCTGCCATGCTGCTGAAAGGTCTCTGACCACAAGCCTAAGTTTTTAAATAGTGCTTTTCCATTACACTCAGCTTACTTCCCCAAAGATGCTGCTTTCACCTTTGAGCCATCTAGTGACAACTAATCAAGAATTCAGACTCCTCCAACTTCCAAGAGATCTCGCCACCTCTTCAGTAAATATAACCCATGTCAGCAAAGGATGGCATCCCTTGCTGCTCAGCTGCTCATAAATTCACAAGACTCCAGCCAGCAGGAAAAAGGCAAGAGAGAAGGATGGGTTTGTGCTGAACAAGGTGAAGGGATCAGCACCTCCTCAGTCTCAGTTCTCAGATTCAGCTTGGTTGCAGGGGTGGGGATGCAGTAAATGAACTGATGATGTGGTTACACAGTCATAGAAAATCAGGCTTAAGAACTTCTAAAATAAGAGGCTTGGGAATGCCAGCAGCACTGTAGGTAATCTCAGAGCTGTTTAGAAAAATTGAATTGATCTTGGAGCTTTTAAACAAAAGAAAAGAACAAAGTCTGTTTTTGCAAAAAGTGATTTTCCTTACATTTAGATTCATTAACAAAATTCACAAAACTGCTGTTGCCAGCAGGCTTTAGGTTCAACACCACCTATTGCAAAGCTCTTACTGTGTACTGATGAGCAGCAGCTCCACAAAGAGCAGCAAGGGTTAGGACAGGGCATCCCACAGCAGCAATTTTACCTTTCACTGAGTGCCAGCACACCCAGGGCAGCCACACACAAAAACCTGAGAGCAGAGCAATCCACCTCTCCAGGTAGGCAGCAATTCCAGGTAACATTCATCTTCTAGGTCACGTGTTGCACCCACCTTCACCATGAACATTAATCAGCATCAGCTAATTCACAAGACTCCCCAGGCTTTTTTTTGACCAAGAACCACTTACTTGAAGGAATATCAAGCCAAGGACAGCAAAACAAAAATTTACCTGCAATGCAACAGTTTTATATTCAAAGGATGTAACAACTAGAAAGCCCCAAGAGCTGCATACAAAGGTTCTGTGGCTCTCCTCTGGAAAACTAAATTGCTGCAGAATCAATGCCCATTTTTCTTATTCCAGTCATTTAAAAATGCACATTTTTCAACTGTTCAATATTTAGATTATTGATCCATTAAAAAATAAGCCCTTTACATTACATGGATTTTTCAGCACTCATAGACTTGAGAATATAAGTGGCGCTCCTTGTTCCACAGCAGATGAATATCACAGACAAGAAGATGCCCATGTTCAAATGCAGAGCTGTGGGGTAGGCAGCCAGCTGTTAATTAAGCGGTCTGGTAGAAGTGTTCTGTGATCAAAGCACATTTTGGACCTTTTTTTTTAAAATAAAATACATCTACAATAGCAAACCTAAAGGTCAGAATAATTTCATACACTAATGCTCTGGCTGCAGCCTGAGCACGCCTCCTGCTACAGATGTTTTACTGAAACAGAAGGCCAGGCTGGAGTGTAATCTTAATGTGCTCTTGTGCTTCTCTGACCATGATGATCTGATTTGTTACATCTAGTAGTCCTCAGCTCATGATTGCCTCTTCTTCATTTGTCTGTTTTCCTCCCTATGAACTTCAAGCTTGGATCAAGGCTGCCTTGTTTCCACCAGTGAAACTCTGTACATCAGCAGTAAGAATAAGAGATGTTTATAGTCTGAGGGGTGTGTTTAAATGACTTGTTCAGTAAGACAAACTGAGTCAGAGCAAATTTGGTGCAAGATACCTCTGCTCGTCACCAAATAGATTACCCTGAGGAAACCAAAAGAACAGCAAAATAACAGGATATAAAACAAGCCCACAAAATGCTTTTCATTAGAGTGAAAGAGGAGAGGCATGACTCTGTTACATTTCATTTCAGTTTTACTCTCGTTGGTTAAAAAAAAAATATTTCAGAGATCCTGGAGGAAGCTTCTATCACTCAATAAATATTGAAGGGGTTCGCTGAAATCCAATTATTTATATTTAAACATCCACCTATAAAAATTGATCTTTCCTTTCACTCGTTTCTCCTCTGTACACCATGTGTAAGCAAGATCACTCAGCACACAGAATGGAGCTTTCAGAGCTACCTAGAATTGTATCCAGGCAACTTGTTTAACAGGAAAATATAACTACATCCCTGTGCCTTCAAGTATCCAGAGTACAGTGGTTCAAATCAAAGCTTGTGTCAAGTGTCTCTGGGTAAAAGGAAAGAGTACCCACTGTTATTTCCCTAAGTGGTATGTCATGAAAGAGGGGATAAGCCATCTTGATGAGTATTTGCTGAACATAGATAAACAACAGGTAGAACAACAGCACTTTAGATGGCTTAACCAAAATTCTCTTTTTCAGCCAGGCTCAGTGTGATTTCTTGCTATAAAAAAGGAAGCTTGCACCCACAAGGGTAAAGTCTTTGGCTGGACTAAAAATGGAAACAGGATCAGGAGGCTCACATGAAACCTCAGTTTTCACCAGTAAAAACTTTTCCTCTGTTAGGGAGGAGAAAGAGGAAGGAGATAAAAAGGAAAAACATCCTGATTTAAAAATAAACTCAAATCACTGCACTGGCACACAGCACACTGAAGATGACGTGGTCCTTAGAGAAGCCTGACCAAGGGCCAGGTGAACAAGTGCTGCCCTCCCAAACACCCCAGGAAAGGCAGACAGCTGCTGTCAGAGCCCAAACCTGGAAAATTCAATGCTTGAAAACACATTTCCTTAAATTCCAGAGGAGACCTACAAAAGCCACCTACCAAGCTCCAGAGTTACTTACAGACTAACTAAAAAGCTGTTAATAAAAGCAGTGGAATGTCTCCAGTGGATCTCCTAAATACCTGTGCACCAGGCAACGGAGCCTCCCTGCCAAGGCAACGATATTGAAGGCTGGTTAAAAGACAACTGAGGATTTAATTATGGGGAAGCTCAAATCAAACTCAATCCTACATAGAATGCAATTTCTGATAGAAATCCATTTTTACTCAGGGGCCCTGAAAGTCA
The DNA here is from genome assembly GCA_013398175.1 of Climacteris rufus. NCBI lineage: Eukaryota > Metazoa > Chordata > Aves > Passeriformes > Climacteridae > Climacteris > Climacteris rufus. The sequence goes on along the minus strand of VZRZ01006338.1, from coordinate 419,308 downwards.
TGGAATACTGTAGGTTGGAAAGGACCTCTGAAATCCAGCCAGTCCAACGGCCGAGTCAAGGACAGGACAACTGCAAAGTTGGATTCAACTTCCAAGCTAAATAATTGTGTTCAAGAGTCCTACTCAGTCATGCTCCAAGCATTTCCAAAGAATTCTACAAACTCTTCCCTCAGCTGTCTTGAAAAGTGCTCTTATGTCCAAGGATTAGGGAGAATTTTTTTTTAATCCAAACTTGCTTAAGAGCTATTAGCTGTTGACATAAGAAAGGCAAGGCATTAGCTCACCTCTCAGCATTACAGCATTAATGTTTAGGCTGTGTTTTGCTGTACAAGTTTCTGCATTCTCAGATCTTTCAGGTTTTGTCTGTCTACGCCCACAGGATGGGGGTGGCATGAAGCACTGTCACACAACCTTAGCTCTCCTTTAATTTGCTTTTTTTCTTACTAGTGAAAAAGAAAATGGAGAACTGCTGAACTTTAACTGCTGCCAAGCCTGTAATATCAAACAACAGCACTTGCAGATCTTCCTGTGACTGAGGTGGCTTTGTTCCGAAAATTTAGGGTGGAGATTTAATCTTCCCTACAGCAGAGAGGCAGGCTGGAGTTTGAACATCCACACATGGGTCTTGCTCTGGAGAGAAGACTTGGGACATAGGACAGCTGGACACTCCATCTTTGGGAATAATTCAACTCAAGACAGGTGAACCTTCATGCAGGGACCACAAAAAAAAAAAGGCTACTCTTAATCCCCTCCAGGGAAGAAGAGAGTGTGGGGAGGAAAAAAAAAAAAAGGGTATAGAAGTATTCTACAGCAACAGAAATGCAGGGTGGCATTTGGGCATTCAACAAAGAGTGGTGAAGAAGCCTTCCAGCCAACAAAACACTATAAAGAGATTTATTTCACTTGAGAGAGTAATACTGGGATGGGATCTGATCAGCACAGGCTTTGGCCTATTACAAACCATTTCTGGAAGGGAAGGCAGTGTGATAGTTTCCACTACATTAAAGAAATAGATGCTTCAGGAAAAGAAAAGAGATGACAACACATTAGGGACAGGAAAAAGTGGACTTGAGTTCATGGGAACAAAGCCCTGCACTAAAAAATTAGCACAAGAATTTTCTGAAGAAGAAATTAAATATTATCAACAACAGTAAGTCGACATCAGTGCTCTCTGTACAAACCATTTCCCCTACTGTAAAGGAAAGAGATTAAAAATGGGTTTGATACAGCCTGAAGCAAAGAACCTTTAGAGACCACACTATCCAGAGCATCTTGCTGAAGAAGGCAGTGTGCTGCTTCCCTCTTGCAGCATGACAAATCACATGAGGAGGAGACAGCAGGAATCAATCCATTTCACCCCAAGATCTCCCTGCAGAACACTGCAGCACAGGTAAAGCTAACTGGTATTTTTTGGTTTTGCTGTTTGTACTTTCCCTTCCAAATAAGGAAGAAAAATTTATCCCACCAGCCATTATCACAGGCACATTAAAATGTTTGCTGGAGATGGCTTCGTATTTGCAATTTTTTGTTCCAGCAGAAATTGCAAGCACTTTGTTTCTATAACTAAGACAAAATTACTCATTTGATGCATTTGCTTTTCCTCTTATTTTTACCTGGAGTTTCCTTTGCAGTGAAGGAACAGTTTTTCTCTGAATAACCATTTTCTGCTGCCCTGGGGAAATCTCAGCAATCTCTTCTAGAAGCAACACTCTGGTCCATAGCAGCAAACTGGAACAATGCCCTTATTTTGTATTTCATGCGTGTGCCCAAGATGATTTGGGATGCAGTACTTCATTTGTATCTGCTCTCAGAGTTCTGTCTAGACAAGTGATCTCTCTACAAGTGGTACCAGACTCCTGGGGAGGTCCTGCACAACCTGTCTTCATAAGTGTCAAACATTCAATGGCCACCCAAAAGGGACTGAAATTCAGAAAAGCATTCCACAGATATTTTCCCTGCAGGTGAAAACCTCCCCCATGTGCTCTGAAGACTATACAAGATTAAGTAAGGTCTGTATGATTCATTTTGCTGATGGCAAAATCTTAAGGAAAAAAACAAACAACAAACCCCTTTAAAGTGAGGAAGCCACAGAGCCTGTGATGTTAGCAAGGAGATGAAAGGAAGTTTCTAAAGCAGAGGAAGGCACATGGGTATTTGGGGATGACAACTTAATCTCATTTTCCTACACTGCAATACAGATAATGGGCAACAGCCTCCAAAAATCAGATTTAAGGTATCCAACAGAAATCCACCCTCAAAAAAAATCATATTTAGGGAATTCAACACAAATCCAGCCCAGGTTTACATTTAAATGAACAAAGAACACAGCTTGAAGAAGGAAAATGCTCAACAGTGTTCTGTTTAGCAAACTGGGTGATAAAAGGAGCACCACAAAAAAGATCCACTCCATGCAAAATAAAGAGCTCACGTTACACAATGTCTGGTAGCCTCAGTTTAATCTCTGGCAAAACCAACAGCACAATAAGACCCTTCTACTTTTCCTTCTACAAAGGAAAGGCTCAGGGATGTGACAGCAGAGGGTTTCAGGGCAGCACTTGAAACCTTTTGACAGAGCTCTGCAGGAAAGACTGTACCCTGCTTCAGCCAGTGATTTGCATCTCCTACTCACACCAACTGCACTATTTTTTAAAAAATATATACCAACACTAGCATTCCACTAAAGATCTATATCTCCCTCTGCTGAACAGATAAAGAGAACAGCAGCCTTGATGGGAACTGCCAGCTGGGTTTTTAACCTTTGTATTCCACAGATTCCCTATGGCTCAAAGTTACAGATGACATTTGCCAGGTTATGGATAATGGTTTCTACACCGTGGGGACATTTTTTTACTGACTTGTCTAAAGCTTTTGACACAGCAGCCCATAAAGCCTTCACCCTAAATAACTTGTCTTGCATTAAGGAGAGAAGGAGGAGACATAAAACATTAGATATTAATCAGCTGAGAAAAGGGCTCTGATGGGAGAGGGGAGCTAAACAGATTTCTCTAGAACTCCTTGCAAACTTTGACCTTTATGGTTTTAAAGAGCTACAGCAATTTCTCACAGGAATAAGGGATAGATGGCTTTTGTGCAATTCAAAATTGATTGTCTTCTATCAGGCTGTTGGAGAAACAAAATATTCAGCACACGAGGAAGATTTACTAATGCTACAAAACTAATGAAGACAACATCAGTAACAGTAACCTGCAGCTTTGGCAAGAATTAATTCTTTACATCTGAAAGCAAAAAAATAATTATGCACTGTTCAATTACACTCCTAGCCGAACTTTTCTCACTGACTATGTAACATGAATAACTCTACATGCACTAGTGCCTGTAAGCTGATGTCCAAAATAAGTTTTATGACACCCAAAACATATGAACAACAGTCATTTTATTGTAAAAGGTGCTTCAATCCATGCTGTTTAAATGGACTACACCTTGGAAGAGATTAAATTTCTGACATAAGCACCAGGAGCCTTATTTGTACAAGGAGTGCTGGGCACATCTGTCAAAGCCAAAAGTACTAAGTCATTTGCTGAATATATCTCTCCCAATTCAAGATACATACTGCACACAACAAATTCTTACTGCAAAGTCATGTCAGCTCTCGTTCTTGAATGAATCAAAGTTGCACAAGTCATGGATCTGTGAAGGAGGGAAAGGGCAGCACAGTCAAACTCCCTGGAACCACACACTCCATGAGGTCAAGATCATGTAGATAAGGGCTTGAGGCATTAAGAAAGATGGAAGTAAACAGGAATATCTTCCCTAAGATTTTAGGAGTGCATTTATGAAGCAACAGCTTTCAGGTTGCTGTCATAATAGCAGATATCACACAGAGAGAACCAAAGAGGCTTCAGAGCAGTCAAAGTGGCTCTAAGGAAAGGAAAGTGCAGGCTGGTGAGGACCTGAGTTTGCCAAATTAAAATTATCAGTCAAACTTGATTTTAGTCCAGAACTACATTTTGCTTTACTAGCCTGAGGGGATATTAGCCTTCTTAACCAGGTTCTGGAGATGATGATTTGATTCATTACCTAAACTGCCCTCACAGCAAACTCCAGTAGAAGAGAGGAAGGATACTAAATATAGTGTCACCGTCACCAAAATCCAAGTTTAAAATAAGAATGCTTAAACCAGAGGTATGGTGGATTATGCACACAGGGAAACAAGCACAGGAAAGCATGTGAATGACACACAGGAATCCAACGTGGAAAAAAAGCCCTAACAAGGCAATGAACTAAGTCATGTGAAGAACAATTCCATTTGTACATGCATCTACAGTCTCACTTTTGGTCATCTTCTTGAGATTGAAATGGCTAATAGGAGCTTTGCCCAAACCTTCAAAACTCTACTCTTAAAACCCATGCAATGCCTAGATGCTGAGACACTGTGAAAAGATGCCTTGGAGATGTGAGCTCACACTGATTCCCCAGTTACAAATTTTCCTGTGCAATGGGACGATCTTCACCAGTTTGCATGGAAGCACAGAAAGCAAATAAAAGGCTGGAACAGTGAATCTACACACTGGTCTGAACAGGAGAGAACACAGGATGTCATTCCAATGAGCAATTCCTTTAAATGAGCTACCAGAAAAACTGCAGCTTTGGAAACTGCCGAGGTTGGAAGGCATTAAACTCTTCAGGGATACAGCAACAGCCAGCAGCAAGAGCAATTTGGCATTCTGAGAAAAAGATGAATGTTGGAGTTGCCTATCTGTTCCTGAATTTCAAGGCTCATTTCAATTTAAATTCGAATTTCGTCACATTGTCTAAATGACTTCTATGCCAGTTGTAAGACAAAATGTTCAGGAAAAGAATATTTAAGCAAACAATTAGCACGCTCATTTCTGCTAATGACAGATTTATCCTTTTCTCCAGAGAATCAAATGGAGCTTTTCAAGATCATTTTATTCATTCACTTGTTACTGAAGTGTGGTGACCTCTGGGATAAAGTTAAGAAACTCCCAGTAGGTCTCTATATTGTTACTCACTATTCATTGCAAATGCTTTATCCAAGACAAGTCAGAGACCACTTTTTCTGTGCAAGTAAAAAAGTTGTATCAGCTCTTAAACTCTTGAGGCTTATGAGAAAATTGCACATGCAACACACCCTGCACACTGATGAGAGGTTCCACATCCCTTTGTGAGCTCCTAGGAAGCAGTGGCAGCAAGGCAGGAAGACACTGTGCACTGCCTGGCAGATCTGCAGCATCTCTGATGTGCAGGAACAGAAAAATCAGCTTAACCACAAAGATCTTAAGTTTAAATAACATGGCATAGCTGCAGTTCTCTTCATTGTCAGTCCTGAGCAGAAGTTTCCCTACCAGAGCAGAGAGATTGTCTTCACCAGGACAGCAGAGGGCTTGGTTCAGTATCTCACTTCCATTTACATGTCCTTGGAGAGGGGTAACATTGAAGTCAAACCTTCAAAGATGTGCTCTCACCTAAAAAATCCCACTAAGCTCAGTGCTTCTACTACAATAAGTAGTTTGGGACAGAAATATGATCACAGCCATACTGGCCAAAATTACAGATTCCTCCAAACAACCCTTAACTGAAGCACTATAAATGCTTGCAAAGATTACAACAAACAAAGCCTTTGCAGTGAATTCTGGAATGAATATGAATTAAAGCTGACAAATGTGCACTTTGACCTTGTCCTCTACATTCCCAGCCAACAACTCCACAGATCATGGACTAGAGGAACAAAATGAAGAGAAAACTGCAGGTAAAGTCCTATCCAAGTGATGAGCAAACCATGGACTTTGGCATGCCACTTTGCTTTCATCGAGGCTGAATGCTGAGCACTGCTGTGAAGTTTTTACACAGGCTTGAAAGAAATGCCCAACCTCTGTGTGTGGCTTTGAACACTGTGCTCAATTCCTCTGCTGAAGGTAATCTTGTAGCTCAAGCCCAAGGAAGCTGCCTAACTCCACCCTAAACATGTCATATATTCACACAAATAGATCCTTTCTGAGTCACTGCAGGCTTTCAGTACTTACCCATGAGAATCTATTAAGGTAAGACCTTGCTCTCAGCTGGAAAACATTAATTCTCTTCCAAAAAGGCACACTACCTTCTTGGTCATTAACATCCCATCAGTCTTTTGAGCTGAGTGACAAGCCAGGTAAGTCACCCAGATCTGAGACAGCATGAACGGCTAACTCTGCAGGGAGATGTTTGGGAAAGAGAAATCACTGCTCCAGTTACTGCAGCAGGAAAATCAATATTTCACTGGACAGGATGGTCTCTAAAGTGGCCCCACTTGGACACTGGGTATATGAGCAAAATGGAATGATGATGATAAAAAAGCCACATGTGACCCTGAACTGTAAGTGAATCAAGGTGATGCAGAGACCTCAAGGGGTGGGTAAATAGTGGCAAATGAAAACAAAGTTGTTGATCCAGCAAGAGTCCTTCATCATGCTGATAGTGATCCACAGTATCACATTAATTTTGTGGCCATTCAATGAGGAAAGAAAGGTGGCACCATTCAAAGCCAGAATACAACATCATTGTGTAATGCTAAAGATGTGCACAGGAAACATCTTTAAACAGCTTGGAAAATGTGGTGGGGAAGGGCAAAACCGTATTTGAAGGAAAAGCACAAAGGGGAGAAGAGAATAAGGAAGAGACAGCAGGTAAGGGAAAGGAGAAACCTCAGCATTAAGAGGTTCACTCATGTTCACTGAGGGTTTGCCCCTTGTTAGCTGGTACTGGCCTCAATACAGGCTGCCAGAGGCACTGGTGCTCCATGGATCAGGGCATGACCTAATCCAGAAAAAAGGCAATTCAGTCTTGGCCATGCAATTGGCAGTGTGAAGGAAAAGATGGAAAAGCAGAATCTGGGATGTTTAGGAGGGAACATGGAATCTGCAGTGCAGGTAGGCTCAAACCCTGTTGCTGTAAGTAGTAAAATAAACATCAATCAGAACTACCCCATTTTTTCCCTGCCCTTTTTCCTTGGGTCACTTCACCTGAACCCACACTGTCAAGAGTTTGTGACAACACAACAAAGCTGTTTTAGAGACTGATCAGAGCTAGAACTCAGCAAAACCTTAAAGTTTGACCATGCTGCAGCTGTTCTGTTGCTGTTCCCTGTCCATATGTAATTCTCTGCTGCTTCCACTAACTTTGTGAATCTCCTGGAGAGTCAAGTCTCTGTCCTGCATCTCTGCAGCCCTGAGAAACCCCTCTCATCCTTCAATCCAACCTGCTGGATTTGTGGGCCCTACAGGGAAAAAATACAGTGTGTGAGAAGATACATCTCATGTCACTGAAACTTCAGATTTCTGAATTCTTACAAAATCTCTGCATAATAGATGGGAAATAAAAGGTCAGTGGTAGCTGCTGACAGTATTACAGCATGCTGGGAATAAAACATTGCTACTATCAATAGCTGCACTGAGCTCACTGGAGTTAGCAGACAGTCTGATCTCACCCAGACTACACAACTTAGACATTCCAGCTGCAACGTGCATGATGCATTTTCAGCCTTTAGTTTTCTTTTTAAAGCAGGGAAACGGCACTGCTAGAAAATATATGGGTTAAGGACATCAGTGCTATTGCTGAGGCAGAACAATAACAACTTCAGCCATGATTTATATAGCTAATTTCAGGATAAAACCCTATCTGTTTTCAAAAAGAGGAAAAGACCACAGAATTACCTGATTTTGTATTTGGCAGCAATTACAGTTTATACTGGACAATGTTTCAACTCAGTAAGCATGCAAATAGAATATTTTATTAAAGTCACAGACAAAAGGGGTCTTTTCTTCTTTATGTGCCCTCTCCACTGCAACAGATTTTATCAGGCTGCAGCCAGACACACCAGCTTTCATCTCACCTGAAGTGCCTGTCTGATTTTAAAAGAATTATTTTCCAAACCAAATACCCATTTCTCTCTTCTATAGGCTCTATTTCCAGTTTATTGCTCATTTGTTCTGTTTTAAGCTACCAAGATAATTTTTTTTTTGGTCATCTAAAAGCCTTCAGACTGAAGAGTCCAGAAAAGAAACATATATATCATCCCTATTAGATGCTTATCCTGGGATTTATTTCTATAGTGGCATCTGAAGCTTGGTTTCCTACTGCACCTGAAGCCAGCTCAGTGCTCTCTACTGGAGAAGAGTGTTCCTCATGGACATATACAGTCTAAAAACCCTTTTAACCATGGCTACATTTCAACCAAAGCACCACAGCAAATCCTGTGAGAGAACTCCCCATTTCACTCACTGTGCCACAGGGTTTACAGCCTGACCTTGATTCAAAATCCATCCCCACAGTCCTTCAGCTCCCTCCTTTCATTTGGCAATGCAGCATGTAAACTGGGTGCAGGTGGAAATGCTTTTATTAAGCCAAGATCTTTGGTTCAGGATTCCCTCCAGAGTCCTGAAGCTTCAGATGAGAAGCAAAGTCAGGCTGTGAACCCTGTGCTGCATAACTCACATCATGTGTTGGTTGATCTCTAAGGGACTTGGGCATCTTCCTTCCAATTTTGCTGTAAAAGGGAGTTCTAAACGGGAGAAGGCAGAAAGGTACCTCTCTGAACACTTCACCTGTGCACAATGCAGCCTCATGGGGAGTGGTGGGAGCAACAGCCAAAATGTTACCAACAAATGAGATGTAGAATGGGGACAGGGATGAAAGGACCTTAAGATGGTCATCCTATGTCTGTGGTGAAAGCACAGCAGGAACCAGCACAGAGATGCTGATCTAGCTGAAGCATCTGATTCGGAAAACCCACTGCAAGGAGGCATTCTGAACAGATGTTTGCAAGAGGGCAAGATGCATTTGTCAAGGGCAGAGAAGATCTTTCCTCAAGCAAGGTGTGAAAGAACACGACCTTATGAAAAGATGCTCCAGCTTCATGGATGGCTAAGAAAGAACCTTAAGAGGAAATAAAATCAGGAAATGAAAATTGAAAAAATAATCATAATTTCAGAATGTTAACTCTGAACAAATTAGGCCTACAGTCAAAACTACATTGCTTAAACAAGTTATGCTGGCTTTGAGCTATTCTGCGTACAGAAATAGGGAATTGAAATGTGTATGTAATTTAATAATAGTAGACGAAATGAATTTACTTCTTCCTTTTATATCTCAAATATTAAGTACCAATACTTCCCCCCAACTATTTAATCAATTGCTTACCTCATCAAGCCTTAAACTACAGATACACACACACAAATATGGACACACATAAAGCATTAAGCTCCATCAAATCAACAAATAAAATGAGAGCATATACAGAAACAGCACTTCTGTTTAAATACCAAACAACACTGTGTGGGGCATGCAATGCCAGGAAGTCTTGGCTCTTCTATCCTTGAATAAATCACTGAATAAGTAATTGAAACAATTTTCAAAATGTGAAAATTCTCTTAGCATGGGAACAAGCCAAGGCAGGGCTAGGACAGCTTTCTAAAACTGCTCACTGCACTGGTCGCTGAATTAGTGTTTAGTGTTGTGCATTGCTCATTTTGATTCCTACTGGGGGAAACAGGAATGGCCAAGTCAGTGTGCCCAGTTCACTGCCTTTTTTTTTTTTAATACTACTCAAGGAAGCCAGCTTTGACTCTTCCTTTATTAATTTTATAGCCTACGTGACAACTCCTGCTATTTGAAAGTTATGTTCCTTTTTCCACAGACTAAATGAAATTATTAAGCAAGACTGGCTGAAACTGATGGAGAAGAAAAACCTTTGTCTCCATCATAACACATTAAACATGACTGTTTTACTATATGAAGTATGAAAGTAGACACTAACTCATATCTTTGCTCTGATTACTTTTTAGGACTTCAGAAACACCTTTCAAGACTCCAGTATTTCTTTTAATATGTCAGTTTTTCCACATGTATTTATGGCTGAAAGATCAATTAGAATTCCTTCGTGGTCCTTCATTCCCATCAGTTCAATTACCCCATGTAATTGTTTCAGCAATCACAATATCAATCAAATATCCATTTCAATTTTTGTTTAGAGATTCAATTACCAAGCACCAAGCAGATGTAAACACTTCTTTCCCAGGATAAACACCATTTTACCCCTCAGCATCCTCTAAGTTATAAAAACACATGTGTAGTCCTTTAAAACCTCCATGAGATTTTAGGGCTTCCTAATGCTTCTTTCCCAACACACTTGTTGGAGACAAACCCAGTTTGCTAGTCCTGGGTGTGGGGATAGAGACTCCTACCTGCTCCCACCCCACGTGTCCTACAGCTCCAAAAGCCTCCATGGATTTATCTGTGCCTTATCCCCCCCTCTGCTTTTCAGGTGGCAAGGAATCCCAGTTACCCACTTAGCAGGAAGAATTCTGTTGCATGGTGCTTTTACATGTTTATTTTAATCAGTGGCTGATCCATTTGGAGCTGGTGCTCTCATCTTTCCCTAGAGCCTTTCCCAGACAGTCCCTCTCATTCAAATGCTCCTAGTAGGTATTGTCATTCCACTCTATTTTTATGTGTAATCCACTAAACTTCAGAGAGATGCCTGTCAAGCAAGTCAATATTTTACACTCCAGCTTCAATCCATTTTTTGCAGTGCATCAAAATGCAAATTTATTTTTTTGCCTCCTAAGAGTCACAACCAAAGCAGAACCAGCCTGGAAGTGAGAACACCTGAATGAAATGGCAAACCAGTGGTTGCAAGAATGATCAACACATCTCCTAGAGTCCAGAGAGAACAAATGTTGTCAGAACAACTAGTTACAAGTGCATTAAAACTCCCTGAGGAGCAACAAAATGCAGAGTTGGTTAAACATTTATAGGCACCTCTGAGTTTCAGTTACTGCATGCATAGCACAATACAGCTTCCTCCCAAAGAGACACCTGCTCTGCTCTCAAATCTTTGTATTATCACCAAGAACCATTTAATGTAAGTGAATAAAAGGCTTGTCATGCCTTCCCCACTGACTACTTCAAAAAAATACAAACATTAACAGCCATCTTTGCCCAGCCTAGGAAAACCTGAGCCCACCCACAGGGACTGTAGTTGGAGCTAAGGGAACATGCACAGCCACTGTTTTACAGCATGCTTCAGGTAAAACCAGTTAAAATTCCCAGTATGGCTTTGTAGCATTTACAGAACAATATAATAAATCAGAAAGAGCAACTCTCCCCCTGTTAACACATCGAGGCTCTCACAGCTGAGCTTTGCCTCGTTGCCTTAGTGATCCCAATAAACACACAACTTGTTTGCCTGGCTTTCCTCTCTGATAGAGGCACCCAAATGAAGAAGTCAGGCTGGGGGATGATGTTGACATTGGGTACTGTGGCACTTGAGGCATTTTAACTGCAAAGACACCAGTCTTGGGCACAGCAGCCACCCTCGCATCTTTGGGGGGAATAAGGAATAAAGGAAGGAAGAAACAATATCCCTTTGCCCCAAATCCCTTTTACCTACCTGCACAGCCAAAAGCTAGGTGATACCTAGAAGATGGGCTGAATTTGACACAACACACATTAGCCTTGGCCTCGATGCTTGCTACTGAGTTGTCCAAGTTGGTAGACCACAGTTTCACTAGAAAAAGGGAAAGAGACACATGAGTAAACAGAAAACACCAAAAACATGAACTTAAGGCCTAAAATCTGGTTATTTCATGAATAAGATTCTGGAAAAGCTCAGTTGCTAAGATGTTAATGAGTCACTTGGTCACTGGTGGTGGGTAAGTTTGAGAATATTGTCAAATCCACACACAGGAGATGCAGAAGTCCCCCTCACACGGCTGAGACCAGCAGAGCAGGTGACTAACCACGTTATAATCTCAGTGCTTAAGGTTACTGCAGTGCCAGTTCACATAACCAAGAACAGGAAGGTTGAACATCCTTTTTTGTTCCTTGTCCCTGCACTGGGATGCAAGAACTCCATGCTCTGCAGCAAAATTGCCTTGCACATAATAAATATACCTAATTGTATGCACAGTGAGTGAGAACAACTTGTTTTATTCTTGAGAAACTGGCACAGACAGGAGAAAAATCAGTATGCTGGCTTCCTATGATGAGTCCCTTGGTACAAGAACTTTACTGTTCTATGAGAGTACCACATGAACACTGATTAAACTATGTACTAGAATGAGCTCTTCCCCCAAGCACTCCAGTGCTTCAGAAAATGACCAACAAGAAACCACCAGGGCTTTCCCAAATACAGCCTTCCCCACCCACCAGAAACACTTCAAGTACCATTCAACCTTAAGATGAAGAGGGCCAGGTGCCCCTCACATAGTTAATGCTATTATTAAAAGCTAAACATGCTGCCTTTGGTCCAGATGAAGGAGCAGCAGACTGGCATCAAGCCCCATTAATGCCCACAAGGCAGAAAAGGCAAACATTCTCCCTTTCCCCACTTCTTGATGAGTGGTTTGAGCTGTACTTGAGTACCACAATCTGAGGCTGGAAGCAGAGCAAGCTGGAAGCACTTTTGAACAAGCAGAAGCTACATGAAGGGTTAATCCCCTCCAGAGCTCCCCACGAGCTGCCTGGGCTTTTTCAGATCTGTGGCCTAACAGGTGCTCCAGTCTTCTTACCAAAACCTCACTGTGGAGGTGAAGTCAGCAAAAATTGCTAAACAACAGGAATCTTGCAATGCACTCTGATCAATACATGAGCTCTTATGGTGTGTCTCCTCACCCTCTGTGTCACCTCTTGGGCAGCATTTCCCAGGGGCTTGGAAGGAGAAGCAAGGCTTCCACATGGATTACCCAAGGATGTTTTAGAAGACGAAGGAAAAGGAGGATTAGTGGCAGGTTGGTTCTGGTGCACTTTTTAATAGTATGGCAAGCAATGAAAAGTAACAAGATTGGGCTGTTTGAAATACAGCACTGCTCAGAGCACACCAAGGAATCACTGTAAATACACTGTAAATACAGCACTGTGTGGGTATCTGGCAGCTGCCTGGAACCATCAGAAAGCAGCACACACATGTACACCAGCAGAAATACAAACACTGATGCATGCTCTATTTGCCCAGAAGCATTATGTAAAATTCAATGAAAACAGCACCCAGCCTGAGGTTGGTTTTCAGAAATCCATTCTCATCGATCAGAGCTATAATATTCATCCTAAACACCTGGCATTTCTAAATGAACCAACAGCTTTGCAAGCATGGCTTAAGAAGCTCTGTTCTCCCAGGCAGGACTGGATGATAAGGCTTCTAGACAATGTTCTGCACTTGAGGGCAGAGGGGAACAGCAGCAGGGAAGAATTTTGCAAAACAAGAAAATATGAACGTTTTGCTTAAATGAACAGATGCCAGGGGATGAGTAGTCTAAGTGTGGTGGCAGTGAAGGCCATCAAGTTTATGGATGAGATGGCATAAGAAAGAAATAAAACATGTTTACGAGAGAACAGTGTCAGCAGACACCACCACTTCACCTTGAGGAGTGTGGGGTGGGTACACAGTCTAAAGTTCAGAGCAATGTTCTGCCCAAATCTAGTACTGAAACAACACAGGTTTGTCTTAAAGCCTTCCAACCAAGTATTTAAAGCTGCCTCCAAAGTAGCCAAGACTCTCCCTGACCCCACCCCCCCACCAACAAACAAATGGCCATCTGGTCCCAGTTTTATAGCAAAAGCTAATTGAGAGCTCAGTTTCAGCTTGGCCCCTTTTTTCCATTCAAGTTTGCAGGTCATAAGCTGAGCCATTTAATCTGGTGAAGAGACAACCCATGTGCTCAAAGTCATCATAATGTTGGTTACAAGTGACAGGCACAGATTAGAGCCTGCAATTTCCGTGATCTAACTGCTGCGAGAGACGCCGGGCTCCAATTATATCTTAGTCAGTACCATAAAAAGGATAGATGGGACATATAACAACACATAATGAAACATGTCAAGTTTTACCTAGAACTGCCCATTATTTTTTAAAAAGAACTGACAGGTTAATAAAGCATAATTCATAAGGGTAGAGTTTATTTGCTGCAGCTTTCAGCGATTTTGCTGAGGTCGAGGCAGTAATTATACAACACACAGATGTCTTGATAACATCTAGAATTGTGTTGATGAGACAGGCAACCATCTGAGATTGACTATTTCTGAAACACATGTTCTCAAAGCATATTTTTCCTCATTTTGCAGCTGCTAAGAGACATCTCTATGTGGCCAAATGCCTACCCTTCACCAAAGTAGTAAAAAGATGCCTCCAGAACAGTTTTTTCTGTTTAAAATGTTTAAGTCTTTTCAAGATGTTTTTTTAGTTGGAGCTTTACACCAACTGTGTAAGTTTATAAATTGTTTTTCCATGCATCAGTTCTGTGTCTAAACACTGACTAAAAGAGGCAGAAGCCCATACAACAATAGCTGAAGGGGTTGATGTTCACAGTTGGTACACTGAGCATCCAGCCTGTCACTTGTGCAATTCTTATCTGCTCATGTGATGGAGAGCCTGCTGCTGCTCCAAAAAAGCTCTAAGCCAGGAATAGGACCTTGCTATAAGAAAATTTATTTGCAGAGATTAGCAGAATCCCTAAGAAAGGAGAAAGCTGCTGAATTGTCCTGCTAGGCAAAATTTTGGATCCACTGCCTTGTGTGGGGGTCAGGAGGGTGGTGTGAACTGATGGCTGTTAATAGGCAGTGACTGCAGGGTATTTCTTGCATAAGGCACAGACTTTTCTGGTCAGTATTATAACTATCAACATCATTTTGACTTTTTCAAGGTACTCCCAAATGAATCCAACAGCCCCACAAATCTCCAGAAGATTACTAAACTTTTTAGGCAGAAAAATGACCAAACTGAAGGTTCAACTCGATATTTTGAGAGCAATAAACACCTACACCTCAAGCTAAAGTCAGCAGAAGCTGAAGGAATGAAATATCAATGAAAATGAAACCCCAGACAACCCTGTGGAAGTTGGAGGAGCAGATTCTGATCTGCAGTTCTCAGGTCATTTCCCCTCTGTAGAAGGCTGTGCCTTTTTTAAATGAAGCCAACTCTGCATATCTGTGCTGTCTCACTGAATTCAGGGGTACTATTAAAAAATGCAGCTGTAGGACAGGTACCAGGGTCTCATTTACCACGGCATCAAGGAAATTACTTTCCTTAGATGTAATGAGACAGATGCCTGCATTCCTCCTTGCCATGAGACAAGAAAAGTAACTATTGCTACAAGCTGAGAGCTCTCAGGTGTTCCTGTTCTATTCTACCTCTCCATTTTGAGCCAGGAATAATGAAGGGATTACAGATGTAAACCCAGGACCCCTTTTTCAGTTGAATTCATCAGTGCTGATTCTATCTTCTTGAGTTTCAGAGAGCTTCAAAAAAAAATCCCAGAGCAGAGAAACACTTGATCACCCCAAAAAAGGCATCTACCCTAGTGAAGACAAATTCTACCCATGTGCCATCACAAAATATTTCACTTTCCCTCATCTGCTAACTTAACCATGGCCATAAAACTACACCCCCAATCCAGAACAGATCGCTGTAATTCATTAGCCTAGTGTATTAGCTCCAGCCCTGTCCTCATACTTTGATGGCATCATTTTGCCTTCACAAATTAAATCATCTTCTTTTTCAAGACAAGAAATTCACCTTTTTCTACTTACATGAGAATCATAGCTCCTGCCATTACTATGTGCATAAAAGAATTTAAATTAAGACTGTGCCTTCTCCCCAAGCTGCTTGAAGAAAAAGTAAACACCAATTTTGCTCTCTGCTGCCTTGTCAGAGTATACCTTTGGGTCCCTGTAGACACACACAAATACCTTTGCCCCTTGAAAAGGGGAGGGCAGAACATCTGGAGATAAAAGTGAGGGGTTTGTACACACAGTAGTTACTTTCAGTATGATAATGCTTTTATGCTGTCATTATCTGCTATGAAAGCAGAAAGATCTTCCACAAATAAGCATACTCTGGATTATCTTCATCTAACAACACAGACAATGCAGGACCTTGGGGCCCAAGGATCTTGCTTCTAATTATCTGAGAATCATTTTCTCCCCTAATAGCACTCTGTTAGCATCCCCTTTGCAGTGCCTGAGCCCTGGCAGAGAGAACTGTGAAGCACAGGATTTTTCATTTATAAGCACCTGCTCCAATACATGCCTACCAAAGTGCTTTCAGAATCAACTTCCAGCTTGAAAAGCCTGAGGAGAGACAGGCAGATACACAGGCAAGTGGGAAGAACTGGCAAAGCTGTCACTTTTCTTGCTGGCTTGTCCTGATCACTTGACAGGAAAATGTGATGCTCGTGCTTTGTGGGGCAGCGCGGCGAGATGAGCTCCGATTGCTCAGGTCACACCAACACCTATCAGCAAGAGGATTTCTTCTTACAAAGCCCAGTGTGGCCTCACAGTAGCACAGAAATAAGAGGACAGGAAGAGCAGATAAAAACCTGTCCTGCCAGATGCTCTACCTGGCTGAACATGTATTACTGGGTACTTGAAACTGGCAGAATTCAACCAGTCATGAACGTAAGCAGAAGGACAAAATTTTAAGTTAGGCAGGTTTGAATTAAGACATTTGTCATAAGTGTTACCTTTCCCTCACATTTAACCTTTTCAATGTGATCACCAAAATGGAAGATGGACACTACAACATTAATGTGGACATTTGCTACTATTGCTCTGTACCTTCAAGACTTCTAAAATCTGTGCTGAGACTCCATTTGTCTCTAATGGGCTCTTTATATATGCAAATCACAGGCAAGTCATGGTAAAAGTAAAGGATAAAATGTTCCAGGCCAGTTTTATCCACCAAAAGCCCAATACACCTTCAAAAGACCTTTGTGAATTGAAATGCAGGTTATGTTGATCTGCAGGGTTTATTACAATAATTTCTAAGTAAACAGTACACTTTTAGAGACAATTACTGAAGAAGTGAACTGTTAAGCTGAAGACAGGAGCTCTGCTTGCAGCTGGGCTTTGCAAACCTGGACACCTCATTACTATGCTAATAAATGCATATCTACCTGGCAGATCAGCCTTTTCACATGAATGGAAGGAGTGGGGAGCACTGATGAAGGGGCTGATAACTTACAAGGTGAATATTCCCTCCTGCTACACTTAAGCACACAGAAAACACACCTGACTTCCACCAAAAAAGGAAAGGGAAGTGTATCAAAACCATTTAAAACTCACCTTTAAATATAAAATAATCATTAAAGTCTTGTAAATGGAATTACCAGCTTCAGGAAGTGTACTGACAGGAGAAAGGGGAATGGCTTCCCACTGCCAGAGGGCAGGGTTGGATGGGATATTGGGCAGGAATTGTTCCCTGTGAGGGTGGGGAGGCCCTGGCACAGGGTGCCCAGAGAAGCTGGGGCTGCCCCATCCTTGGCAGTGCCCAAGGCCAGGCTGGATGGGACTTGGAGCACCCTGGGACAGTGGGAGGTGTCCCTGCCCATGGCAGGGCATGGAATGAGATGGGCTTTAAGGTCCCTTCCAACCCAAACCATTCCATCATTCTGTGATTGCCAAATGCAATTGAGGAACACTAATTTCTTTAGGAACAGCATTTAAAAGCATTTTAGAAAGGGGGGAGCAGCTTAAAAGGTTTAATACTTATGAAAAATTAATGTATAATTTCAAAGCAAATCATGAAGAGCTCTGTCCAAAGCTCTATCAGCCCATCTGGGAAAGCTGATCCCCACTGATTAGGGAAGGAACTTAAGCTCTTACTGTTTAATAGCTCTGATTTGATAACTGTAAACATATTACAGATAAAACTCTCATTCATTAGGTATGAAGAACACTACATCTTGCTTGCTGCTATCCTCTTCTTTAGGAGCTTCCTATTTCTTCTTAGAAGAGGAACATTTTTCTACCACCACATGCTAAAGGGCTTGGCCTAAGGGTTCTCCAGAAGTGCTTTGTCAAATGGACCCTGGAGCGTGGAGAGCTGAGAGCTGCTCCCAGTGCTCCCACTCAGTTCACCTCCAACTCCTTCAAGCTCCAAGAAAGCCAGGGCACACCATGAAAGCAGGAAGCTTCTTGTGCAGTCTTTAACATTCAGAGCTACAGGTAAAAGACCAGCAGGCATTTTTTAACTGCTGCTGTTTTACTGACAGCCTCATTTTTGAAATACAAATACATGCTGTTCTTTTGAAAAGCCCCAAGGCTTAAACTCAACAAGTTTAACTAATGTTAAAACACATTTTGCTTTGTTTGGAATCCTGGAAAATGTTAGCTGAGAGTATATTACACAAAAAAACGTGAAGCAAGAGACCTTAATCCAAACAAAGCCTCTCCTTCTCTAAGATCCAAATGGTTCAGTAATATCTTGACACATTACCAAAACAACTACATTACTGAAGGCAGCTGAGGAATCAGCTACTTGAAAGAGCACATTTTTGTCCTTCCAAGGGAATACACAGAGTCTAAGACTTCTGCACAGAGACTGAAATAGAACAGTACCTTTGGCATCATCAGAGCCTGAAGCCAATAGCTTAGGGTCCATCAAGTTAAAGTCAACACTCCAGCACCTCTTCTCATGCTCCTGTTCAGAGAAACAAGAAAAATATTGCAAGGTTGTAATATGATAAACCAGTAAAGGAACATGCACGTTGTTTGGTACAAATTGTCAGCAGGGACCTGCACAGAGAAGCTTACCACACTGAGCAATTTCTCAAACAATATCTTTTCTTCCAATCAGAGCAATCCTTGCAATATGCTAGACATGCCAGGAAAGCAGAAAACACTAGAATGGCTTTTTTAAAAACTAAAACTGATTTTGTTTTTACTTGGAAAGAAAAAAATTTCAAGAGATACACATTAAAAACCCAGTTTTGCAGCACAATTTGACTGGCTATTGTTCCACCATGTGCTGCTTCATATTCTAGCAGATCACAGTTGTATCTTCCAACACTAATAAGCAAAACTTTTAAGTATCTCCCAATACTGACAAGATGCCCATTTCAAACACTTTCTCTCTGAAAGTCTAGGAAATATTCACCTTCCTGTTGAGCTATTAAGCAAATCTTCTGGTGTCTAATACTGTGTTTTACCACTCAAATAAATATTATTAAAAGACTGCACACTCTTCCTTAGAACACAGAAGAGCTGTAATCGCTCTGCTGGCACATCCTACATGGAAGCAGAACACTGCATTGAATAAAACCTGAAATTCAGTCAAACCCTTTGTTTAAAGCCTTCACACAGGCTTGCAAGACGAAAGGCTCACCAGGATGAAGTCACTAAAGGGTTTCAGTACATGCAAAACAGATGCCAATGCCTCTATGCAAATCCAAATAAAAAATTCCAGTAATCTGATAAGAAGAAAATGAGTTTGTTTTAACACAAGCAACAGCTGGTCCTCTCTAGGTTCATTATTCAGCTTCATAAAGAAATGCAAAATGTATTTGAGAGGAAAACAGACTAGATTTATTCTGTCCAGTACAATTTCTTTTCTATTGAGATATGCAAAGGATTAGTGAAAACAAGCATTATAAAAGGGCTAAAACACAATGAAAAAGTAAACAGAGGCTTAAATAGGAATTAAAACTTACGTTGAACGGTCAAGGAGGGGGAACTGAAGCCCAGTCTGCAGTTCACTCATGATCACTGACCAGTTTCAATGGACTGTGCTACCTACAGCAGCCTGCTCCCAAACACAACAACCCTCTCCCAACCTAATTCTGATCACGAGCTTCTCAGAAGCCATTGGATAGAAACACAACAATCAGGTTTCATGAAGACACAACACACCAGGAACTTCTCCTGAAGCAGGTCTCACTGTCAAGCTGAGCCTGCTGTGTGTGGAAGGAAGGGCTCTGCCTGGCACTCCCTTCTCCCAGCCCCACCACTCAGGCCTGCATTTTGCACTTCAGCTTCACGAGCAGCCGCATCAGCGATCACAGCGGGGTTCTCCAAAAGGCTTTTGACAAAGACTGAAGTGGAACAGGCATGGAGAGACAGAGGCTGCTAAAGCAAGGTGAGACAGCTTCCAGGAACTGATTTCTCCCTGAAAGCAGCAGCAAGAAAACGTCAACTGCCTCGTGAGTGTGACAGGAAGACAGAGCTGCCTCCCTCGGAGGGCTACAGCTCAATAAAGCTGTGCGGATGAGACATTTACCAAACAGGAGGAACATCCATTTCACCCTGTGCAATGGAAAAGCCTTTTGCTGGACTAGGAGCAGAACCTCAGACCCAGTGCTGCTCCCCCAGCACAGTGCATGGTGCAGGAGATGTTGCTGGCTGGTTGGGTGTTACCTGGTAGACCTTGGATCTTTGTCCTGTGAATCCATCCCAAAGGATGACGGTGCCTTCGTAGTCGCTGCTGGCCAGCAGGTTCTTGTGGTAACTACTCCAGCTGATACAGCTTAAAAAGAGCAAGCCCTGGTCAGTCTGACAGTAAATCATAATGTACAGCACAAAAATCACTCTTGCACTACATCAGGAAATAAGTATCTGTGCAAAGCACACAGCAGCCGATCCAAGCCACCCCACTGAAACACATAGTACAGGAGAAAAAACAAAACCCACCAGAAATAAAACAAACCTTCCTCTACAAACTAAAAGCTTTATTGACTGAAAAGACATATTACCCTTAATATGAAGTGCCAGGGTTTAGGATATTTTAAAAATGCAGCAATTAGAATGCCACACAAAACTCTCAGAGAGCTCGAGGTTTGACACCTTAACCTCTTAGCAACAGCCACTACTGTTATTACCATAAACAAATTATTATTATTACCACAAAGATATCTACTAACCTAATAGTAGCTACATGTATAAAACACATAGCTGCATGGATAGGAAATCAACTTCTGCCCCAGCACACATCTAATGTTCTATTCATGTACCTATGTGCACATGCAAGTTTGACTTCTGAAAAACTACTTCCAGCTTTCTGTAAATGCTGAAAAAACCTTTCTAGACAGAAGGAAACAGCAGTTTGTCTGCTAAGAGTATTTTAGGAAATGTTTCTGATCAAGAACTGGAAAATATATCACACAGGTTTTTATTTTAAGCTGAATTGAGGGGCTGTGCAAAACTAAATGATGATTCCACTGCCAAACTCTAACCAGCAGCAGAGCAAACAAGAGCAGCAACACTGCCAAGTCACACTCACAGCATTCTGGCACTATGCCTCCACTCTGACTCCCAAAAAAATGTGACAGAGGTAAGAAAATTTGTAATACTTGTTCACCAATTTTTGGACCATCTGGCAGAGAAGCATGCCAGTTGGTATCAGCTGTGATGTACACAGAAGCTGAACTGACAGATCCCATTCGTGCAGGTCCTCAAGCACCTCTGACACAGATAACTAGATTATAGTAGCCTTGGGGCCAAGTTTTAACCAACAATATAAACCAGAAGTCCACAATTCTGTAACTTCTTAGTATTGCTTTGATCAGTGCAGCTACACATTAAAATATGAGGTAGGTACATGGATATTGATTTAGGAGTATTATACCTTACCAAATTCTTGGTTCCACTATACACTTGCATCCTGTTTTCCTTAATAATTTACAGAGGGAAGAGAAAAAATCCTTTTCCTTTCTTATGGTAGCTAAATCTAAACATTTATCAGTTAGTTAAATAAGAGCAAGGAGCACTGCTGTTCTGCTCCTGACTACGGTCAAACTTAACAGCGTCCCTTGGTTTTAAAACTTTACATTCAGAAATATAAAATTTTATTTTCCCAATACAAGTCATTGTTTTAACCACCAGCTGCTAAGAGGATGGTTGAGGTGATATAGCTCATGCAATGATTTCCCTGGCTTTACCTTTTCCATGCTGCATCTTTAATGAGAACATGTTAAGTACCCCTTGTAGGTACCAGGGCTGTCCACAAATGCTCCATCAAAAGCCATCATCATTCCAGCTCTACTCCCATTCCAGCTCTCCACACAGAAGAGCAGGTCTGGACAGCCTATGATTTACTGGAAGGTTTATTCTGAGAGGCTGAAGTGGGCTCCCTGAGTTCCCAATGAAGCTGGCAGGCACTGCCCAGCAGCACCACGAGGTGAAGGCTGCAGCAGCCCAGAGATAAGAGTGTCTGACATCTGGAGTGGTGTTCCAGGTGGAGCAGTCCCTGATGGAAGCAAAAGCAGTTCAGAGGCCTAGAGCTAAACACAGCGAGCTCTGGGCTGGGAGCAGTCTCCAGCTCATGGCAGGGAGGTAGACACCACACCACAGGACACCTTTATCAGTTCAAACATGTTCCCCTGACCAGATTATCTCCTCTCAAGTCAGGACTTCAAGCAGCTTAAGGAAAAAAGGAAACAATCTGCACCTGTAGCCATCATGTACAAGCAGGAAGAATACAGCCCAGAGCCAGATTTTAGAAGCAGTCTGCTATCAGGATGGCTTTGAGAGGACATCAGACAACATCAGCAAGTGAAGAGGCTGAAGTATGAAGAGGATAATCACATAACCACATCTTGTCAAAAAAGAAATCACTCCAGACAAGGAAAATTCTGAATTACTGAGTAGGTAGAAAGATACAAGGCAGTTCAACAGTTCTGTTTGAGATGTGATAGATTTAAAATATTTCACTGGCTCAAATAGTATAGATGGAGAAAAACAAAAGGTTTCTGTACCCAAAAGCATGTCCATTAGGTCTGGCACACCAAAGATCCCACTGCAGCCTGATAACAAGGAGTTAACATTCATGTGGAAAGCATTTATAGATAGACTTGGAGGGGAAAACAGGAACTGACAGGTGAAAAATGTTTAGGGATTTGCAGCCACTAAGTGGTTCAATTAACACCTTTTAAGTCACACAGACCATAAATCTTTCATTTTTAAGTAATATGATTAAAGGATCATAGTAAGACAAAATCAACTCTGTTCTAGCTGTCTGCCTTAATTCTGCCCTCATCACCACCCAACTGTCTTTTACAAAGTCTGAAACTAGAGCTTTTTCTTTAACATTGCAATACCTGAGCTTCTTTCCAACTTAAATTCTCCAAAGTTACCTTTGTAGAGCAAAATTTAGGGTTGGATCAGGTGGAGGGGAGCTCCCTTTCCAGGTAAAGGATGTTTTTTAGCAAGGGCTGACTGTCCTTTCATAGAAGCCATACAATCATAGAATGGTTTGGGGTGAAAGAAACCTTAAATATAATTTCATTCCACCCCCTGCTATGGGCAGGGACACCTCCTACTATCCCAGGTTACTCCAAGCCCTGTCCAACCTGGTCTTGGACACTTCCAGGGATGGGACAGCCACAGCTTCTCTGGACACCACCCTCTGAGTAAAGAGCTCCCCAATATGTAATCTAAATCTCTCCTCTTTCAGATTAAAACCATTCCCCTTGTCCCACTGCACCTCTAAAAAGTCACTCTGTAAAAAGTGCTTTGGTTGTATCCTCTGACATCTGTGACAATGCACACCTGGAAGAAGGCTGCCCTAGAGCTGGGGCATTGTGATGTTTCTCTTCCATGGGGCCTTCCTGGGACTTACAAAGGATTGAGAACCTTCTGCAATGTTCCCCTCAAGGGAAGCACTGATCTTTCTTCTATGCCCAACACAGGCAATTTTGTTGAACCTTTAAAGACATCTATTTTTTTGGGTTCCCTTGAGATGTTATCATAGGTAACAAATTGAATAACAGACTCAAAAAAGGCATGGGAGAGCAAGCTGGAGAAGGGCAAAGGAAAGGGCAAAGGTGAGATGAACCAAAAACGCAGCTTACATAGTCCTCAAACAGATTAACCATCAAACCCCTAGAAGTTCACAAAAATAACCTTTTGTAGACAACCTTTAGATGGCCTGCAGCCACATCAGGGAGAAACTGAAGTGTGGAGACTCTGAGATATGATATAAAAATAACTACCTAGGGCTGAGAGAATGTAGAATTGAGTGCTGGATTAAAAGGCGTTGTGCGATGCCATCTTTTATTTTAAATACAGCAGCTGCATTTTGCTCCATTTTTCCTTTGTTCTTATATCCAGAAACAGGGTGATAGTCACACCCCAGAGGTTTATCTTATCAGAAGTTGTGCTAGCTTTCCTTCCTAAGGGATTAAGCTGGAGAAACTGTAGTTGAAAGCTAATCACCAACCTCTGAAACACTCTCCTAACCTCAGCATCTGATCCAGCCACACAGAAATCCTGACCCTGTAAAGATCTATGTGCATCCTTCATGTTATTTGGAGAAACAAGTGGGCCAGCTCAGTTAGCATTATCAGTTATGCTGATCTTTATTTCATAAGCCAATATTTTTATGGCTGAAATGTCTCAAATCCAGGATCAAACTACCCAGTGTCAACTGCCCCTCTGGCAGTGAGAGTTAAATGAAGTTGAAGCTTTTAATAAGGCACAAACTCCTATGGTCTGATCTGCTTCTAAGCACCAAATGCTTTAGACCCAGTCTGTCCCCATGAGCCAACTGATGACCAGTAGTTTTAGGACTGAAATGTTTTTAAGGGCATGATCTACTACTGCAAAGAACATCCACGTGAATAGCACCACTAAACAAATACATCAGAGGCACATGGAATTACATTACTGTTATGAATATTTTAAAATAAACCCCTTTTTTCCTAATAAATTCAGAGAAAACATCTAGTAAGGTTAAGAGACAGATACTTTTACAGAAAAATTTCATCTTCTTGCAAAGTGAAGCAGTTATTCTAAAAACCAGAGTTAGTGCAAGTTTAAGGTGTATTTCCTTATAACCTGCTTAGTGTCAAACATTCCCTGCATTGGAAATACAGGCATCCAACATAACCAGGACTTTCAGCTCCTACCACTCCAAATAGCAAAGACTCCATGATGAAAAAGACCATATGACAAGTTTTTGCTTAATTTAAACTTCATAGCAAGAACTGGCTGCCTTTTTCAAAGCTGACAGCAATACGCCCATGAAGTGCTATTAGGATACAGCAATCCCACATTTGATTTATTGACACTGAAAAATGAAAACAGTAAAATATTAGCAGCCTCCTAAAAAAGAAAAGCTCCCGATGCTTTGCTTTTACTGCAGTTGACTAAACGGATGCAGCTGATTTTGGAGGTTTGTGGTAACATCTATCACTGAAGTACAGATGCTGCAAACACAGTGGTGAGCATGCAGAATACTAAACATGGATTTCAAAAGCATGTTTACCTGACCACACTCGCACATCACCTATTGTAGATTAACGAGGCCTAAAGCCAATTTTTTACCTGAATGCTAGATCTCCTTATTTTTCTCCCCCTGTGACCTATGGCAAAACAACAAATCTGCCTCTTGAATAAATCAGAGCAGAGCTGTGGCTCGCTGCAAGCAGTTCCTCTTCATCTTTCCCCATCTCCTACACGGGGGGAGCTGCAGATTAGTGCCTGCCATAGCTAGGGACACAGCAAGTCATAATTAGCTCACAGGGTGCTGTTTATAGCTACTACACAATGCCAGGATTTGTTTCTTGTACTGAAGCTATGAATCTGTAAATGGGATTTTTATGAGGATTTATGTGTCATCTTGTGTTTTTCCTGGAAGCTTATGCCACTGTTGTTCCCGGGGGACGCGATGCACATTTACCAGAAACCCGACACACCGACTTCCTCTCCCTTCTTAAAAATAGGGATGAGAAGGCTTAAGCAGATGATGAAAAAAGAATGTATTTAAGAAGCAGGTGGGTGTAAAAAAGGGGGTTGGAAAGAGGAAGAGACTCAGCTACAGCTGGTACCGGGGCTGTGCTCCAGGAAAGCCTACAATCAATTACTGCTGGCACCAAGCTCAACCTTTCAGCAGGCGCCCAGCTGGCACACGGCATCCTCTGGCTGGGCTGGCGCCAGCCCCGGCCCAGGCACGGGCTTCCCTTCCCGCAGCTGCTGCGGGCCAGACTCGCTCTTGGCCAGACACGAGGCCTCACAAACGCTGTCACCTGTCTCCTTTCATAAAAGCCCACGAGAGCCTCGGCTCCTCCGAAAGCTGAGTCACCAACATCGTCGCTAATGATTTATGTTCCGGCATCACCGCTCTGAACGAGGTTAACCAGGATCAATGGAACCGGCAGAGACATGGCACCAAATCCCATCTGCACACAGATCCCTGCATCTCTGCTGGGAAGAAAAATGCCAGCCTGTGTGGCAGAGCAGAAATATGTTTGTCTTCGATATCAGAAAGGGCACTCACGGGTAGAGCAAAGCCTCTCGAAGAAGCTGCACCTTCAACTCCGAGTAAGATCAACAACTTTAAGCCGAGGCTTTTTACAAAGAGCAGGCTCCACTTGTTTAGATTTTTCTATTACAATACGGGCACATTTTCAGCACACTGCAATATTCCATAATGAAATTACAGCCTTCATCTATGACTTCTCCCTCAAGCTACACCACTTCAGAAGAGCCAGTTATTATGCTGCTCGGCGCCGCAGCAGCGAGCCACGGCGCCGCTGACTGGCAGCACAGCTAATGGATACAGCAAGGATGAGCCTGACTGACAGACCAACTTTATTTGTCAAAACCAAAAGCACCTACATGCCAAAGGAAGCCTAATAGAATGTGGAGGAGGCTGATGGGAAAAAAAAAAACCAACTCAACGTTTATTTCTTCAAAGGAATGAGAGAAACTAGGGCAAAAGAATGAGGGAGGACCCTGTCCTCCTCTGCTGAGGCTGAGTGTCAGAGGACAATGCATTAGCATTGTCATATATACACAGAATGTATATATGCATGAAATTTGAGAATGAGAATCTTGAAAGCAAGCAGCATCTTGTCTGGAGCACAAAGCTGACATGAGTAACACCACTGAAGGCACTCATGTGACTCTCCTCACTGGCAGCTGTGGCAGAAAGGAGAATTAACCATTTTTCTAATTCTTCTAAGCATCAGGGTACACCCCTGTCAAATACGAAGCGGCAAGTTCGGAATTTATTTCAGCTGATACAAGAAATACAAAACATACATTGCTTTCCCCTTTCTAATTAAGGCAAAAGGTATTAATTGACTGCTACATGGTTCTCCTATTAGTCTGCTCTTCTCTCCAGAAAAATAAAGCCGAATGGTACAAATTCTGCTATGACTCAGGTAAAAATGCAGAACATTTCACCAGCCCAGCCAAACACAAGCTCCATAATCAGTACAGCTTATCAATACAAATGACTTTCAGGCTATTTTTACCTGTTGTGAAAGCCAGTCCCAGGGTCAGCTGCATTTACATCCTTCCCTTCATAAAATAGCGTTATGCAATTCCTGGGAATAACGAGCACGAGCAACACAGGAATGACTGATCTATCTTTAGAAATGTGGCAGCTTCCAAACGAAGCGTGACTTTTGTGCTCTGAAGTAGGCTTGCAAACATTCCTAATTTTGTTGCACAACACTTTGTTTTCATGGACTGTTACATAAATTTATTACTTGCACTTTCATGGGTGCTTTACTGCTTTTAAATGGAGAGTACTAAATAAAAACAAATGAGTCCAACAGAGATGCTGGAGACTTGCATTATAATACTGAATGGGTTTGATTGCCTGTATTATTTACTTTTAAGCTTTAACAGAATTTTCAAATTAGGATTTTTAAGTTATTTAGCTGTATTTTTTCAATTGAAGTTCTGACGTGGTGGGCTATATTTCATTGGTTTAAGACATCTAAAAGGATAAAAAAAATGGGTTGACAGTAATGACAGCAGCACAGAAGAAAATGAAACCAAGAAAGGTCTTTTCCAGCTTCGTATTATGAGGCCCAGCAGAACAGTACTTCAGGCAGACAAAAATTCCTAGGCAGAAGGTGCCAGTGAGGTACATTTCCTGAGAACCAGCAACCTCTCAGCAGAATGGGAAGGATCTGGTCATTGAGGGTGAGAGCACGAAGGAATCCATGGCTGGGATCTACCCACACAGGTTACCTTGAGACAAGCCATGACTTTACCTGGAGCACAAATGCACTGCTTTGAGTGAATATCCAACAGAACTTGCAAGGAACACATTTGCAGTTTACTACCCTACTGCCTTTTCTCCTCCAGATACATGGGCTTTGTTATTACCTTAGATGAACCCAGTACCCACAAGTAACAGTGCTTGTGCCACCCAATCTCCATTAGCTCTTGCTTTCCTCCTTTCCCCTCCCATTCCCTTAAAGAAAGCAAAGCATTTACTGCACATAAACAATCAAGTGGAAAAGGCCCTCTGAGTTCAAATACAAATCAATGCCTACCTGATTTTGGAATTACAGGTCATTTCATTCTCAGGGTAGTGAATATCCACTGCATCCTGAATGACTGTACCATACTCATAGACTTTAATCTTCTTTGTCACTCCAGCGATGGCAAAGTAGTCACAGTCTCGGTCAAACTCAATACTGAGAAACAAAAACATAGGTTGAGAACTGTACAAAACACCACACACACACTTACCAGGAGGATATTTTACCTCCTAAACATCTTGGTATGGCAGAGTTGAGAATCACAATTTGCAGTTTGCAAACACCTAGTTCAGAACACCCTGGCCAGGTCTAGCACACACCCCCAAAGTGTGGAGTTCTTGCTCTAAGTATTGTTGTGTAATCCACCCCCACCAACACACCCACATCTCCATTTTTGTGGTAGCACAATCACCCTCCTGCAGACAGGATCTTTGTTCAGGTGCTCTGGAGGTTTTTCAGTTCAGCTACACCATCTACATTGCATGGTACCCAAATGTCAAAGCCAACAGCTTGCCCTGGAAATGTGCTTAACGTTCAGCTGTACCCTCTGCCATTAACTTGTCACAGCATGACTGCCCACTGATTCCTCCTGTGTACAACAGCTTTAGGAACTTCTAAGTGTTAATGCAGAGCAAACCAGTGTTTGTGGAAAAAGCCTTCTAAAGTCCCTGGGTAACAACAGGGGGCTGAAATCAGATCATCACTACTGTAAAAACCATGCACACTATGACTTCCACTTAGGGTTGCTTGTGCAAACAGAGGCACCTTCTTTCTCAACCTGCAGGGCAAGTTTGTAATAAATATCAATGAAGTTGGAAGTAAAAGCAGTCACCTTCTAACAAAGTTAAGCTGCAAATGAGAAAAGCCTGAGGTTGTACATGAAATACATCTGAGAGGAAGGCAGGCAGCAGGTTACAAACAGCTAACATCGTTGCTACCTTCACTGCTTGGAAGGGCTGGAGAGAAATCTGCCAGACATCCAGCAGTCAGGGAGGTAATCCTACTTCCCAGGAGCTCCTGCCTTCCTGCAGCCCATGGCACTGGAGGTGCCCAGACACCTGTCTCCTTCCAGGGCACCAGCCTCAGTGAGACACCTGCCCAGAAAGGGTGTGGGGACAGCATTTGCCCTCAGCCACAAGGTTTCTATGATCAGTAACCAGCTCTCCCTAAGTCTCCTGACTAATCAATCAATCTACAGTTTTGAGAGGCTTCTTCTGGGGTTCTTCCACTCAGTGATTCATTTCAATCCCTGCTGTCCCTATCACTTTTATTTTTTCCCCCCAATAATCCAGAGCATTTATGAACGAGGGAGGAAGTTCTTAATGGCAGCAGGGAAAACTGAGTTTACACTAATTTCACATTCAAAATCGTGAGAGCAGGGATATTTAAGGTAGCTTTCTACAATTAGGAAGCATCAAACCAATTACAAGGAGAGACAGGGTTCTTCAGGCTGCCCCCATAGCTGTAACAGCAAGAGCTTTCCACTCCTCAACAGAGCTGAGAAGTCGAAGGCAATGCGATGTTTCCAAGGGAAGATAAATTTAAATGCCAACAGAATTTTCAAGTCCTTGTAAAGGAGATATCATCAAGTTATTTTTAAACTATGGAGAGAAAAGATTGTTGATAGGCAGTCTGTTGCTGTAAAATAATTCAATGAAGCAGCTTGAAACTTGGCCTTTTAACTCAGGCACCTAAACTTCTCCCAGGCAGTGGCAGGAGATGGTCCCACTTACAAATATTTGCTAGAGAAACTAGCCAGGTCCAGCCTGTAAAATTGTGAGCCTCCAAAATGCATGGAGGAACATGCTCATGGGTAATTAAGCGAGCATACAAGCATTTCAATAAAATGGGAGAGGGAAAGAAGTCACCTAAGCATCCAGGCTGCTCTCCCCCCTCCCCAGATCTACATTAGTCTAAATCACTTTTTGTACACACAGGATGAAAACACCATTCAGGCCTGTCTTGTTTTGTCAGCTCACCCGTTCTGTGGAAGAATTTTATAATCGAAAGCCTCCATAACAATACAACAGATTTGCTTGTACCACAATCTTAATTGAGGCACTGTCTCCACTCCTGCTCGCTGCCCTGTGGATTCAGGTAAAGCACAACTAAACTGATGGCAGTGATTCATCTACCTGCATTCAATTCATACTCTCAGCCTTCTGCTGAAGAAAGAAAAATAATGCATTACGATGTCTGGTAAAAAGCCAAGTTATTATAACAGAATGGAACCTCTCTCACCTGGGTTGGGTTTGCTTCTCTAGCATTAATTCATTTTTTTTTTTAAATAGAGACATGCTGTAGACATAACAAATGAGTATTTCAATATGCCCATAAAAGTTAACACATCATTAAAAAAATAATAAAAAGCACTAAGCAATGGAATTGTCAGACCTGTGACCTTCAAACAGCATCAAAGACACTGCAGGGAGAAAGAGGAGGCAGAAATAAACCACTGCTGGTGGAGATGTTCATAGTTGTGAGAGGCTGCTAAACCCAACACACACCTGCACCTTGGCCTCCATCACCTGTGCTCAGTCCTGGGACAAGTGTTCTCACTTTCTGCCAGTCAGCATTTTGCCAGTGATTTACAAACAAAAATAGGAACAATCTAAGTACCTAATCAAGTGGATGACACACCAGATAAAACTATTCCTAATATTTGCAAAGCTCTGCTTCTGCCTGCACTAATCAGCATTAGGACAAACAGCCTACCAGCACAGCAACAATTATTTTTATGCTTTTTCCTGCAAGTCTTTTAAATACACTTAGTATTATGCCAGCCTTATGTGCATTTAACTAGCTTGAGGGTATTCCTGTCACTTGCTGCTTGAAGTCTTTGTGTCAATGTAAGCACCTGCTTATACACAAGCTTATTTATATGAAAATTCACCAGAGAACTGAAGTTTTGTTTTGTCAAGCAGGGCCAGCTCAGAAAGCCAACATTTTGCTTTGCAGGTTATACATTTCTACCGTCCTAGTGAATTCCTCATTAGCACAGTAACAACATGCAATGGGATAATAGGAAATAATCAAAACACCCAGTGAAATTACCTTTTGGATGAGCAGTGGTCCTTGCTCCCCAAAGATTTACTTGCTAAAACAATTACCAATTGGCCTCTTTTTCCTTTTTAAGCCTATTTTTAAACTCCACATTTCTGACCAATAAAGACTAACCAAATTTCTATAAGGAATCTTTTGGGGACACAAAAACTGCTGGATATTTGAAAGAGCTTTATAAACATGCAGCAGAATTACTTATAGAAATCAAATGGAAAGGATCTGATTGTTTTGTTCTAGGGAAAATAAGAGAGACATCTCACATTCCCAAATCACTGCTTTCTTTTTCCTAAGAAGTTGACAACCACCTTCCTATGGAAATACCACTATGAGCTGCTAGAAAGAAAGCACATCCTCAAGGGTTCTGTCTTCTCCACTGCTTATCTTTATTTCAAATCTGTGAGATTATAAATCAATTGCTTTATTGTAATGGTAAAACCTATGACCTTGGAGAACATTCACAGCTAACAAATGGAATTATGAAATAAATTGCTTCTGAAACATGCCTGGAAGCCTGCCTTGGTGTTGAGGATAGAGCAGCAGGGAAAGAGTAAAGAATGAGTATTTAGCAGCTCTGCCATTGTGTAAAGCCTTGCTCCATTCCCATCCTGCTGGTGTGTGCAGTTGTTCTCCACATCCCCCGAGGATGTGCTGGAGTTAGGGAATGCATACAGATGGGCAATTCAATTGATTAAAGGAATGGAGCAGCTGCCTCACCAGAAGGGTTATGAACAAGGCAACAGCAAGGCTGGTGTTCAACAAGTCACACTGCAACCAGGAGCTACTTGCCAGAAGATTGATTTGGGACAGATGGGGGTTTCCTCCCTCCCAGTTACAGTTCTAAGAACCACACAGACGTTCCAGGTAGTAACTCCTGCAGGAGTAGCTGGTGGTAGAGTGAACCTGACAACAGTAATCCATGTACACTGGTCCATACCAGATATTAACAGGTGCTGGATCTTCTGTTTCAAGTCAGGAGAAGGTGGGGCTGCATCTAACTGCATCTGCCTTTAACTGCATCACCAGTTACAAGCACAGGACTGCAGCCAGCTGCTCCTCTGCCCTTTCCATACACACTCTACAGCTGCTACTCTAACCATGAATGCCTCAGCTCTGACTTGTTACCAAGATCTGTGACCAGAGGAGTTGCCATTTCTCCAAAGTCAATGATTCAGTCCCTCTCAAACACCTATATATATATATATATATCCATATAGAGATACACACACACACACACACACACACTTTCCTCCCTGAATATACCAAAGCCTTTCAATTCTGCTTCTCCCCAACATAGTGCTGTTACTATTTCTGTATCTCATCAACTTCTATCTTGCTGTGGGGTCCCATATTTAATTACAACATGCATATATTGTTCTCAGTTTTGTGGGCTTAATTGGTGAGGAGGAGAAATGCCAGCAGCAGCTTTTGCTCTTCACTCACATTTCCTTTAATTCTTTCTTTCTCTGTGCTTCCACTCCCCGGCCTCCAAGGGGTATCCTGTAACTGCTAACAATCCCAACTCTCCCATTTAATACCCTGGCTATCTCTTTCCCACGCTCATTTTGAGGCATTGAAGCCAAAGATTAGAAATTTAGGTTATAACCCAACACAATGGGTGCCAGTGCAGTCTGTTCAGCACCTGGGACCAATACAGAAATTGGTATTAATATCACACACCTGAGAGGCTTTTTACAACAGATTGATATTTTAAGGCAAAGTAATTAGTGTCACTAAGTATGCATTAGCATGCTAATATGTCGTTCTTAAAAACAAAGCTTTATTCAGGCACAGGAAGCTGTTAGTAAAGCACTCAGATTTTGTGTTCTATCAGCTCAAAGTCTCAATTTTGTTACACATAAAAACAAAAGCTACTGAGACAAAGCATATGAAGTTTCAGTATCAACATTGTTTTGCTAAAGCTGTGAGGGCTGAAATAAAAAAAACACTGTGGTTTTTTCCTTTCATAAAGCAACAGTTCCATTAGTTACTCCTTACGCCAGAGCACCACCTAAGTCAGGTCACTACTGTTATTTCAGAGTCCTTAATCTGTGCCATAGAGACAAGGACAGACCACCACTGTATAATATATTCCCTGATTCAAGCTCCCATGCTGCCCAATGCTTTCCAAAATATAAACCGATCAAGCGTGTCATGATCTCAGAGAGGTTGTTACAACCTCCAGTCAGAAAGAACCACTTAAATCAAACCTCAATTCTCTACAGACTGTTAAATAGATAGCTAAGTTAAATGTATAAATGAGATTACCACTCAAAGTCATTCTATCAGAGAGCAAATGCTTTTACCCCTAAAAACCACATTACTTTGGCTTAGCTGTGACCCCCAGACTACCAGAAATTTGCCAATTTGTCCTCTCATCAAGGTGAGGTTGTCTTGGCTACTCTCAGTAGATCAGATTCAAGTCTAATGGACGTCTAATAAAAACCATGGGACAGAGGACCCCAGGCTATTTCAGGCTGATCCCATTCCTTGGAGTTGTTTGGGATATTCCAGTTCCAGCAGCATCAGCTGTTATTGAATGTACCCAGGGTACCCTCCCCACCACCTGTCCTCCTCCAGGCTCCAAACATCTAATGAGAATTCACTACTGCTAAGCAAACCTCTGTTGGAAGCACAAAAATAAGACTAGATAGTCAGCTCTGTGTGTTGATTAACTTCTTTCCCCCCACATCTGGGAAACAGACAGGGAAGGGTTTTCCATTAGCCCATCAAAGCCTGCACTGCACAGGGAAGGACAGTTCTCCAGGCTCCATTGGGAAGACATCCTTGCACCAGCCATGCTGCAGTCATACTTTTAGGATCTTTCTTACAGGCACAGTAGCCTGGAGGGCTGTTCTGCTCTGTTTGAAGGAAGGCATAAAAAGGTACCACATTAACAAAGTAATGCTATTAGACCTAGTTCCAGGCCCACTTCGTGCTTACAAAAACCCTTTTAAGTGCAATGAAATGCCATCAGTTCTAACAGAGACCACTTCATAATACTCCCATTCCATAAAGAGCTTGTTTAAAGGAGAATATTAAATCTGAATCGAGGAGGCTTGGTGGGCTTAGATCCATCTCACAGCTCCGAAATCAAAACCAACAGAGCTACTTTCATGCTTTGTCATCCCGAGATAAAATGGAATCATTCTTTTTTCAAACCCAATGAGAGCATATGCTATCCTGTGAGATTAATTTGCCTCCTTGCAATAGCTCAATTTTCAGAATCAACTTCCCCTCTACTTTGCAAGGAAGTTACCATGAACCTAATCTCCTCTAAATACAACCCAAAGTCTCCTAGAAAGCCATAGCAGGCTCCCAGTCTTGTCTGTAAGACCACAGCTAAAGACATCCTCTTCTGCTGCATAAGGTTTTTTCCATACATGTATTCAGGGGAACTTGGCTTAATTAGCACTAATGATGAGAAAACCTATAGGGAGCTGCTGAATTCTGCAAGCAACCAAACAAAGTGTATTGATAAAAAGCCACTTTGCTGCTGGGCGATGCTCTTCTGCATGCTGAAGAGAGGATGACGACAGTCCCAGGGTTTCTATGCCAGATCAGAAGCACAATGAGCCAAAGCTGCTGCAAACAACTACCATGCAAGTTAATGAGGATTAGATTCAGTTTTTCCACAAACACTGTTTTAAATAAGCTGGAGTAGGAAAATGTTAACTAAAAATGCCAACAGTTAAATGCAGAGTGTTTCTTATGACACTATTTGAAATTCAAGCCAAATGCTCAGTCTGCCTGCTGCAGTATTTTGGGTAACCTGTATCTATATTTGAAACCCATGATCTGCCACTTCACCCAGCTGGGCTGATACACAGTGGGTTATGAACAGCTCTGACAGCAGCCACAGCACAGTGTCAACATTTCCAAATACTAAGGTGGAAGAGGTTACAAATATCCAAATATACTCAGCTGCCTTCAAGTTAGGGAAATGTTTCCAGAACAGAATCACTGAACAGTTCAAGTTGGAAGGCACCACAGTGGGTCATCTGGTCCCACCTCCCTGCTCCAGCAGGATCATCTCAGAGCACACAGCAGAGGATTGCATCCAGATGGGTCTGGAATATCTCCAGTGAGGGAGACTCCACACCCTCCCTGGGCAATCTGTCCCAGTGCACGGTCACTGCACAGGAAAGAAGTTTTTCCTCACGACAGCCTTTGCCCAAGCTGAGGTTTGAGGGAGGAAACCCTGCTCCATGACAACCTGCAAGGTGGTCTGAGCAATAGCACTAATGGATTAGCAGGATTACACCACTAAGTAGGAAGGAACTCAGTTGTGATAGGTACTAAGGTGCCTTCTAAATGCAAGGCCATTCAAAAGCTTGTTTCCACGCCACCACATTGATTACTACACCAACAAGGATTTTGTTTCTTCAAAATTGAGCACAGCAAGTGTTGACAGAGCTGAAGAGACAGGTGAACAAATAGATCTGCAAGAGAGCTCTCCATCAATACTGGACTGTAAACAGTGCAGTCTGTCTGTAGAGTCCAATTCATGATTCCTCCATGATCTGGCAGCAGCAGCTGAAGATGTTTGTCTCCAGCTGACCCCGCTGCCAGAGGTCCCATTTCACAGGACAAATGAGCAGCCCAAGCCCAGCACTCCAGTAACTCAAGCCTCTGCATTTTCCTGACACAGCCAACAGCTCTTCTGCCAGACACCCTGCAGAGAATCTGGAGGGACAGCTGGAGACAGGGACCTCTTTGGACAACTCAGCTCAACCCAACAGGCACCGTGAGTCAGGGCAGCAGCCTCCCTAAATATCAAGCCCATACACCACAGAGGAGCCTTTCCCAAGGAGCCAGAGGATGGGCTTGAGCAATTAACTGCAATGATCCTGCTGCCTGGTAATGACAGAACAAGGTTAAAACATCATTTGAAGCATTTTTCATCCAACTGACAAATCTGTTTCAGGAGATTTGTTTTGATGGCATTTTGCACCTTATTTCATCAGTATTTTGAATGCTATCCTCAAGTATGTTTATTTTTTCCTAAAGAATAGTTTATGTATATCCTTAATTCCAGAGTCTCACAGAGAAATTGTTCTGACTTCACTTGCACAAATGTATGCACACACTTGTATATAATCCTGTAAGAACATAAACATCACTTCATAGCTTATTCTATGTTATTTATTACCTTATTCTACAAAACAACTAAGCAGCAAATAAATCCCAAACATTACTTGGAAACTGTATTTATTAATACAAACGATGATATATTAATAATCATGAGCTCAAGCCTCTTCTCCAGGCTGAGCTGCTTGTAAGGTTTATTCTCAGAGTCATTTAAGCCCACACCATACATCTTTGCATGCTTTAACACATTGCCTTATTATACTTTTTCAACTACCTACCATTTAAAAGGCTAACTTCTCTAGTTAGCCAGAAACAAACAAACCAACAAAAAAAATCTAAAGGCATGCTAATGCTTTTCAGATCATTAGCTCCTAGAAAATTCAGGCATTTATAACAAATATGGCTAAAAAATTAAAAGAATACTGTAATAAGCTACAGAAATCCATGCTCTATTAATAAGAAGCTTGTGTCTTCAAGCAGAAACAAGAATTCACTGTATCAACACTCAATGCCAAATGAAAGCTATAAAATTGGGGGGGATTAAATGAAATCCATCTTTGACTTTGACAGACACTGTTGGAATGGGAATGCTGCACACAAGATGCTGTGAGAGCACAGCTTTCATGGCTTGCCAGGCCAATTCCTGTCTTGAGGCCAAGACACAGCACTGCTGCCTGATGACAGCCATTATCACATGAACATCAGGAGGAACAGAAGGGCAGCTACCTCCAGTCTCACTGAAAAGATTTTCATCCTGAGCAATCAAGAGGGGAGGATGCAACGATGCAGTGCAATTTCCACATGACACCATCCTCCCAGCCTGAATACTGATCTCTCAGAGTACACTCCTGACACTACAGCACCCATTTTGGCTTCCTGCACTCACTTTTGCAAAACTTCATTTCAAAAGAAGACCAGTCTTAAATCTAATAAATACAATCCTATTGAAATTGTAGAGCAGGGATCCCAAAGTTTGTAGGAAGAGAAATTCCCTTTGCATTATATATGTCAAACCCACATACAGAGCGCCTCCTTGAATTCCTTCTTCTTAAACCTAAGGCCAGAGGAAGATGCTCAGTAGAAAGTGAGGACAAAATGTCAAATTTCTAACAATCTAAACATGTACCTTTATCACATGTACAGTCCCCAAGACCTTGAGGTCTGTAGTCCAACATCCTGATCAGAGCAGGGGCAGCTCTTTGATTAGACCAGGTTGCTGAGGGCTTTTTCCAGCCTGTTCTTAAGTAATTCTGAGGCTGGAGCTTGCACCACCCTCTTTGGGAAGCCTACTGCAAAGCTGGATTAGCCCACATTGCAGGTAAGGAATGCTACACAGCAAGAAATAAAAACTCCTTATATAAATTGCACATAGATCCTTCAAGGTATTAAAAAAAAGAAAAAACCTGAAGAGCAATCACTATTTAAAACATTTTGTTTAAAAGCCAATTCCCAAATTCATCACAAGACTGCTCAATACTTTTAACAGACCATTTATGAAAATTCATAAAGTTGAAATTCAACTAAAAATTCTCATCTAATTATCCACAGATGGAGACAGGTTTGAAGTACTAAGAGCTTAATGGGAAAAAGAGCTTCCTACTAACAAATTAGTAGGAAAAAAATGAGGTCCCACTGGTGGCCATGCCACTTCCATTCATTAACTTCCCCATTTCAAGTTATTTAAGTTTTAGCCCTTATGTTAATGAAAGAAAAAACTTCTCTTTGCAGCATCACCATGGTCACCAGAAGGTTTATTTTCTGGGTCAAGGCTGGAGATAAGAGCAAATAAGCTCTTTTCTGGTGTCAGTCCCTCTTGGTACCAGCAGCCTGTCCTGGGGACTTGGAGGGCTACATTACAGGGCTGAGTGTCCCTGAACTCTGAATTCAGGGAGCAGAACTGCCCCCTCTGTAACCTCTAAAATAGAGGTACAAGTCACATTTAGCTTCTGCTCAAGGGACCCACACCACAATTATGTACCAGGAAATGTATCAGTTCTGCACTCCAGGGAAAGATGGGAAACTAAGGGAAAGGCTCTGCACTTCACTCAGCTCCAATTAAACAAAAATCCCATTTCAGCCTCAGACAACAGCTGGTCTACAGGCCAAAACCTCAGATGAAGAAAGGTAAGAAAATCACAGGAGAAGGACAAACTTCAAGTAGGTTCAGGGAATTATACTTCAAGTTTCCTTGGTAATTCTGCAATTTAAGTTTCTTTATCCAAGCATTTCTCTCTTCCTTCTACTTTTGGGAAAAGTTCAAATAAGACAGATCCATCCACAGTTTTGAGCTGCCACTTGTAAATATGATTCCATTTAAAAAAATGATTTATTTAACAGGCTGTAAGAAAAATCCAGCCTTCCTCATTTCTCATCTTCTCAAGGAGCAGCATCTACTGCACTCAAACATAATCCTGTGAAGGATAAACACACTTCCATTTCATTCATTTATCTTTACCTCCAAGATAGAAGTATTGCTGGTCACAAACTTAATAAAATGGCTCATCTAATCCTAGCCAGCCCAAGCATTAAAAAATAAAAATAAAAAGGAAAAAGAGGCTTGCTATGGTGGATACAGAACTAAAAGGTGTCTTGTTAAAGTCTGGATCTGAGAATTTATACGGATGAGTAATTGTAGTCCAAAATAAAAAGTGGAACAGCAAAATAAAATGGTTCAATGAATACACGAAGAACTCACTAAGGAATTTTTTTTCTTTTAAATTCACCTTTGAAGAAAGGATTTCAGATCATGTTACTGAAAGGGTGAAAACAAACAAAAATGCAATCTTGAGACAGATTTAATGTGTTTGGATGCTAAGAGATACCTCTTCATGTCTTGTTCATCACTTAGAAAATATAATAATGGACACCAAAGGTAAGATCCAGTTTTTGAACACTGGATTGTGATTCAACAGATGAGCTGACTACAGCTTCTGCAGCCAAAACCACAGGTTGTTTATTTCCCTCTATGTAAATCACTGGGCCTTTAGATACAGTTAGTGTCAGCTATCCAAAACCTTTGGGATGTCACTTGAAGATCTTTCAGAGAAATGGTAAATTAATCCAGAAGAATTTGGAGTCTGAGCCAAAGACAAAAACCCACACAAAGCCCCCAAACCTTAGAGCCTACTCATGTTCCCAGCAGAGCTGGGAACCACAGTGCATGGAGAACCAGCTTTCTGAAACCCAGGTTTCAGAGAGAGACATCTTGTTGTAGGGCATTTCTTGGATTTTTCTGTTCTTTTTTTTTGAAATATGAAAGACTGCCACATTATTCTCTGAAGGCCTCTGACAGTGGTAAAGCAATTTTCTCCATAAATCATTGCAATGCTAACGCAGCAGTTTACAGACTCATCTTTAAAAGAAAGCCTTTACATTTACTGCCACTGCCAGCAGAGAGAAGGAAAGTTAAGCTCTGACAACTGCTCTGTCTGGGGGCATAATAAATGGAAAATTTATTCCTTGGCTCAATTCTAACAAAATTTAATATACTTGTGAAAACCGTGTAAATACTTCGTAGTTAAGAGAAGTGAGTGTATTAAAAAGCCATTTAGCATATTGAGGTACATGCACATTCATATGGGAAGTGTGCTGAAATCCCCCTGATGTTACAGCAAAACTGAGCAACTTGCAAAGCTTCAAAGGTGTTTTCCCTGAACATTCTTCTTGATAATCTGGTGTTCTTGAAGAAAATAAGGGAAAAAAGGGTGGAAGTTTTCCTGGCTTGTCTCCTCATTCCAGAAGGCAACTGGAGCTTTCCCAAACATTTGATGAGACTTTTTTTCAGTAACACAACACACATATGGTACTTTATTAGCCCTCAGTAAGTCCAGACATCCATAAACATTCTTACCACAGGTGCTCAGGAGGGTACTGCTGCTCAGTTCCAGGGTTTTTTCAGCCTATTTGTATACAGTCTTTAATGACACTTTTCACCCTGTTAGCATAAACCCAGTTTTATTTCCCTTCTAAACATCCATGTTTTGCAGATAAGGAACATTTACATCTTCCTCCTTTGTGAGCCTAAAGCTAATATACCTTTAAAAAGCTGTTTAAGCCAGCAGATCTTTTGGAGTCCAGTCTGTGACCTTCATGTAGAGATAAAGCAATCAAACCCAACACTCTTGTATTCTGTCCA
Organism: Climacteris rufus; assembly: GCA_013398175.1. Lineage (NCBI taxonomy): Eukaryota > Metazoa > Chordata > Aves > Passeriformes > Climacteridae > Climacteris > Climacteris rufus. Next base: position 379,018 of record VZRZ01006338.1, on the reverse strand, counting down.
TCTCTAACAGCAGCTTATTTTAAAAAAACCCAACCAAACTAAATTAAGTGCAAGGAAGTTTAACTTCAGGTCAATTCTACTTTTATTCCAAAATATACTTAAAATATCCCTTTAAAACACTTGCTAAAATTTTTATTACGATTTTTACATATTAAGCCTGTATTAATTCTGTATTTAAGTCCATTTGTCTCAACAGCAACAGCTAAACACCAAGACTTACCTTCTGCCATTTCATCAGTGTTTCCTACTGCATGCCCAGAAAAACCTTCAACAATGAGTGCAGCGGACCAAATAAACAATAAAACTTTTCACAGCACTTTTAAAGCATAACTTCACTTTCTAAGTACTTTAATTTGGCTCATCTGTGAACACCTATAAGCTGCTCCTATTTAGTTTCACAGACTCTGAACTTGAGGCTATTAATTTGAATGAAGAACAATGGTGAACACAGGACTGTGTTGGCCAACACATACTTAGTGTAAATTCTTGATTAACAAACTCTGACTTTACAGGAACTGCTTGAATAGCCAGAAGCCAACAAGAGTAACAGCAGCAGCACAATCAGCAAAACTACTTTATCAAAGAGTTTAAGGACATGCTCAGGTGTGAACAGTCTTACTCAGCCCAAATGCTAAAACCCCTAAAAATTTCTCAGATGCTTTGATAAATAAAATGCATGAGCAGGGAACAACACTGACTTGGAAACTAACTTATTTTTCAGTAAAATGCATTTAACTACCAACTCTAGGACCTGCTTGGAAGGAGACCTCACTGTACCTTCATTTTAACAGTAACACACATTCTTTTCAAACATATTTCACCCAAGGATTAGAATGCCTTCAAAACAGGAGCGTGATTTACTGTCCTTCCAGCATTTCCTAACCAAATACCACAAAAATGCTGCTCTTGCAGAATGTCAAGGAGAAGAAAGGGCAAAAGAGCAAAATCCAATCCATGCTGAAGTTGGTAGCTGAGAAAGTTTGTCTACATGGCAGTGAGATTCCCATCTGCATTTCAGTGCAGCTGCTGTGAACCCAATCAGTGCAGGTTAAACATCCCTCAGATGCTGATTGCTGTGCTCTGACCTCCGTGGCTGTCGGACACCACACATTCCTGCTACACCCTGCAGGAGCTAAGGAATCAATGCTGCTTTAAACAAAATGTGTGCTTTGCTACACATGCCTCTATTTCTCACACAGTGCACATTTCTTGGGGTCCCTCAACAAATATTCAAGCTGTTCTATCACTGTTCGTGTGGCCCCTTCTTAAGGCACTCGATCAAGACTCAGAAAACCCAAGTTTCATCTGTTTTGTCAAGTTAATGTTTTTTCCAAGACCTCACATACAGTGTCTTTGGACTTCCTGCTCCGCAGATATAAAACAGGGATAGTACTACTTCTCTCAAGAGACTGCTGTGAGCAAACACCTAAATTAGTGGAATGTGCTTCCAAGAAGCTAGAACGGGTCCTGCACATATACCATGCAGGTAAGATTTCCTACTTAACGTGTTCCATCATTTTTATCACCACAAGGGGTTCCCAAGAGAAACTACCACAAATAAGCAAATCTCCCAGGGCAGGGAGAAACCAGTTTAAGGTCAGGGGTGTTGGCAAGTCCCAGTCTCTCTGTGTGCCCTGTTATAGCCTCATTCCTAAGGGAGCTGGTTCAGGGAGCTGAATGAGCATCTCACCAGTTAAGTGTCACAACTGGTCCACAGGAGGCTCAGATGAGCTTCAGCACCAGAGAAATTGTTGGCAAGAATGGAACTGTTGTGTTGGCTTCACCACAACCACCCCCTCACTAGTGCTCAGCCCTATAAACAGCTTTCAATGCCCAAGACTTCAAGCAATCACAGCTTAAAACAGCTCAGCTTTTCAATATTTACCATTGTGACTGGATCTACCAACAAAATGTAAACCCACCACAGACTGTTAAGGCTACCAAGCAAGATGTTGATTTTGAAAATGCTAGAACTGCATCATTTACAACACAACTAAGCTAACACGAAGACAACAGGCTTTGTACAACAGCTGCTGATGCTGGCACCTCAAAGATTCTGGATTTGGCCTTGACCAACACCAACAGGAATAAAAAGTACTACTGAGGTACCTCAGTGCCTTCACAGGTCAGTGATAGCCACCAAATTATCTCACACAGTCACACACTGGCAAAACCATTTTTGGGAAGCAACCACAAAGCGTGGCACATGTACAGACAATAACCTGCTTACTATGAGTTATGAACTCAGCCTCAGCAGGCTGCCTGCACATGATCCACTGTCAGAAGCACCACGGGGCCTACCTGGACACTATGCTGGAGCCATTGTAGAGGTCGCTGGCGTAGGACAGCGTTGCCAGGGGTCGGACAGAATTGTAGCGCGTGAACTTGGACAGACACTCCTGAAACTCATCCAGCTGGCTGGTGGTTCTGCTGTCATCTAGGGACATGGGGAGGGCACACACAGAGTCAGAAGGTCAACTCAACAGTAAACAAAAAAAATCAAGATCTGTGTCTCCACGTGGTTCTACCTCTGCTTGCTGTTTGGGGAGGATTCTCGGTCAAAAGCAGGCTCTGTCTCACCTCTAGCGTTCCCTGAAGGCAGAGTGAGTTTTTCAGAGCACAAATTAAGTCTTTCCACTGCAATGCTGGGTGAACCTACTGCGTTGAGAATCTGTCTAGAAATCAAATACAGCTTTTCTGGTTAGCTAATTTATTTTATTCACATTCAGAGCCCATAGGCCATACAGATTATTAACAGAAAACCTTTAAGCATATCAAAATGCACTGCAAAGGATAGGTCTAGTTTTCAACAGAGGTCAAAGTATGCTCCTTTCCCTGTTCTGTAACAATATGTCTACATTTGTCAATTACATTCAAAATACTTTCAGTAAAAAATACTTCTGTTATTCCAAAAGCAACAGAGCTAAGGGAGAATCATTTCAGGGCTGGAGAAGGAAGACAAGCACGAAGCCAGGAGGCTCTCTGTACTAGGAGTTTTGTGAAAATTATGACCTTCGGCACACAAGGTGAAATTGAGCCAGCTTGAATAATGATGATGAATATTCTATGGGAAATGGAATAGTTTACTACAAAAGTTAAAGGTAAATTGCAGTGTAGATAGTTGAAAGTCATTCACTGAATTCTCAGAAGTCCCATCTTTTTTTGGTAGGAACACGATTTTTCTGTTCCCATTTTGTATTTCAGCATTTTGTAAAGAAGGAAAAATTTCCAACTTACTTGGGCAAACCTGGGTTCCCAATATGATCACATATCTACAGCCAAATGTTAGGCAGTGCCTTCAGGCTTTGTAATAACCCCCAAATTTGCAGCAATTCTCCTATTCTTCCTCTAGTCCTTCCACCCTCACTTTATCTTTCTGCACCAGTGCATTTTAGGGGAACTTCAGCTAACACTGCTGGTTTACAGGTACTGCACACCTTGTCTCCTGTTCCAGCCCACTGCAGCAGCAGAGAAACCACACACACACAGCTGAGATCAAATTCCACCCACTGCTTAAGCCATCCTTATCAGCAGCATAAGGCAACAACAAGATCCACTTATTAGAAAGGCTTGGAAATACAGGGGTGAAAAGAGAAAGGTTGATCTATAAAAGCAAAGGCCAGCTGTGATTTCTTGTAGGAAAACACAGAGAATAATCATGTCTGCACTCTGGTAATTCCTTGCCATCAGAAATTATTATCTCTACACTTGTAAGGCATTTTGAAGTGTCCCTTATACACGGTTTTATGTTTGATCGTTTAAAGGAACACTGAAGGCTAGTAATTAGCATGGTTAAGGGTACTAGCATATACATTACCCATGTCAGATGGATGAAAAGGGGCAAATGAACAAAGTGCTGCTCCAAATTAAAATCATCAGCACCTGACCATTACAGGAACCAGCTTGAGAAGCAGCACAAACATCAGTCAGTGTTTTTCAAAGACTGTTTTCTCCTTCGACACTGTGATAGGGACAAATAGCTGCTACCCTTCCATTTCCCTCATTTAGAGATCAAGCACACAGTTCTCCTCTAATTTATTCTCTATATGTGCCTGGAAAACCGAATATTATTTCTCAAGACATTTTCCCCATCAAAGTGCAAGGCCATTTGATAATTGCAGTAATATTATGTCTCCACTCCCTACTCCAACAGTCAGAGGCACTTCTTGCAAAAAGCTTTAAATCCACGTTAAATCCTATTTAAAATGTGTCAAAACACAGGAGTGACTTAGGAGAGGAAAACCTAATCAAGTATCATAGGTTATCCCTTATTTAGGAGAAAACCTGCACTTGCAAATCCTCTGCTCTTGGTGCAGCTGACACACATGAATACAAAAACCCAGTTTCACTGCATTCATATTTATAGTTCCAATTATGAAGAAAGATGCCTTCTACAAGGGAATGCTGGGAAGAGCCCCATTTGTTATCCTTGGTTAATAAGTTTTATTTTTACATAAACACAGTTATGCATCACCAGGATAGCACTGCATGAAAACATCTCAGTGTGATCTGTGAAGAATTGCATTCTGCAAAGCACCTGCTAGCACTTCACAGGGATCTGGCTGGACACATGCAATGGGCTTCTCCAATCTTTCAGCTTATGAAGTAACCTCTCAACAAGCAGCATTCCTTGTGAAAATCATTTTGCTGTGCACAATGAGAACTGAGTCAGTCACTACTCTGAAGCAGGCAGAAGATGTAGATACTTCTGACAGTAAGCCCCCCCTAAGACACGTTCAGCCTTTAAATTTTGAACCATTGATTAATTATTTAAATTACTTTTTATTTATTTTAAAGGGACTAAAACTAAACTGATGGAGAAGAAAAAAGCAGAAGTTTCTACCCCAGCAATCCTGCTGATCTGTGCCTTGGGAAGTTGGTCCTTGCCTTCCAAGGTTGTAAGTAAAGGTATTTTTCTGCAGCAACCTCTGCACCTAAGAGGTGTCTCCCACCACCTGAGGGCTGGATGCTTTCCTGGCAGTTTGTCACACTTGATATGGGCTGCAGCTCAAAGCTTGCTGCTGCAAATTTCTTGCCTGCCACAGTCCATTGCTTGAGGCTCTTTTCCCCAAGCTGGTTTCTCCCCCAGAGGGGCTGCAGAACAACCCTCCTCGCCCTCAAGACACATTAATTTGACCCTCTCATTTCTTAAGAGAATCTTGTGTGTAATTAAGAACCATGGATTCACTAGGCAACAATTACTCTAGCTGCTGTCACACTGTTACTCAATTATGAATGAGGCAATCTAGGCAATTTTGAAAACAGCTTCTAATTCTACAGAACAAGCCTTAAATCTAAGGTGTGCCCCATGGGACAACAGCACTGCTGCACACTCAGCTTCTATAGTCCAAGCCATTTGTTAACCAAGACTCAATCTAGACAACATAAAGGATAACCTCCAAGTGTCCTATTGCATGCTAAATACAGGAGAATGTATCAATTTCTGTTTCTACCTCTGCAGCATTTCAATAGCAATGTTTTTAACGACTGGGTTTATACCACACCTAGTGGAAACACAACTCAACCACTGCTTTCAGGCACTTTCATCTTCAGAACGGGCACCAGAGAAACTGTTTATTGTGGGTTTTGCCCTTCACAGTAAGGGATTACAAAGCAACACATGTGCCCCTCCAAAGTGACAGGATTAAGGTTCCCAAATTTAGCAACTTCAAAGATTGGTCAAGAATAGCAAAAAGGAACGATCTGAGTAACACATAAATATGTATAGCCACAGTGCCATGCAAGGAAGAAGTGAAAGCTGCTCTCTCAAAAGGCAGGCTTTTCTGAGGTGGAACAAACACCATGCAAGAACTCACCTGAGACACGAGTCATCCTGGTGGAAAAATAGCACTGCTCGAGGTCCTCAAAGTGAGCTGTGAGGCGCTTGCGCCGCGAGGCGAGCGTGCTGTTGTACCATGGCTGCTTTTTGGTCTGAGTGGAGAAGGGAGAACACTTCAGAAAGGTAAAAGCCAGGCCTGGGTTTCACTTCTATAGATTTTTACCTAATTATAAACAATTATACAATATATGCAATGAGTTAGAAACGTAAAATGACAATAAATGAAGAATCTTGGCACTGTTAACAGTTCTTTCTTAAGGTCCTATTCTGCACCCTTTAACTTGACCAAAAAAATCCCTGCTTTTAGACAGTTTTTGTTTCCTGAACCTTTGCAAATTCAGTGATTCTGGCCTCACATGCAGGACAGGCAGCCCCAACCCTTGGGGAGTCCTGTCTTGCATTTATACAGATAGACAGAAGGCCATCTTCCAGCTTCACAAATCAAACAGACTGTACAACAAATACTCCCCAGATCCCTGGCAGACAGCTCATTAAAAGACAAGGAGGTGTTTATTTTAATGAGTTAGTTACTGAATTATTTCTTTGAAGCAACTCAGTAACCCTCTGTAAAACTGAACAAACAAAGAGAGAAGCAAAAGACAGCGTGAAGTTCAAAGGTTAATTGAAAAGAAGTTCATGAAACTCATCATTAAAGCCATTTCCCAACCTACCCAAACAGTAATAGTGAGAGGCAGAGGCACAGGATTTAAACTACACAAGTAATCTCTGCTCCTGAAGCAAACAGAAAATGCAGCACTTACCAATTTAATCACGAGAGATGAGAAGGAATGAAACCCTCTACCACACAAGAAGCACAAAGAGCTCCTTGCTTTAGTTTCTATTTAAGAAGCCCCACATATTACATCCTCAAAGCTAAATTTTACAAGATTTAAGAACCATCAAGCTGCCTAATGAACATCATCCCTGAGCATGTACAAGGCCTGTACTGCTACTAAATGGCCCTAACAAAACCCACTCCATGCACAACTCCCCCTCAATCCATGCAGGAGAACAGTTTGTCCTCATTACAGCCACCCAGCAAGCCAACAAGAACAAAATAAGTTTACAGCCCACTCAAATTTGGCTTGTACCTGGATGAACAGCAATCTAACATTTCAGGAAAAAAGCAAACCCCAAGTGGTGAAACCTCCAGACACTACTTCGCACCTGAGGCCACACACTGCCATCGTGGCTCCTCTCTTATCAAGAGTGATTTTACTGTCTGAGCTCCATCAGATGCTCTAAAGAATCCTCTAACAACTCTGAAAAAGCTTCATAGCTGCACACAAGCTCCTTATTTCTAGCAGAAAAAGGGTATTGCCATTAAATACTACCCACAGAATTCCCCAGGGCCTAAGTGACTTGTCCACCATTTACTTCTGAAAAGAGAACTGTCCTAGAGCTTTGTGGTATATCAATCCTTCCCTAACAAGATGCTGGTGGGCAATGCACACAGTAATTATACTGAGAAAGGAAGCTGTGCTGTTCATCCTACATAGCTCTTACTGCCAGCAGTGCCCAATCTATGACTTTTGCCATGACTGACAATTAGGAGAAAAACCCACAATTTAATTTATATTCTTAAAGCTACTTTTATGGTACAGTCTTGCTGAAATTAGACTACCTTTGAATGAAGTGTTTAACTTCAAGCCTTCTTTCAACTCCCCATCCAAACATATATTAAAGTTTAATTTGAAAATTTGTACTTGAGAGTACAGATCTTGCACTCTTGAGGACAAGAAATTGCATTTGAGGACAAAAAAGATTATTCTCACACAAATAAGGCTGTCATGCAGAATGACTAGAAAGTCTAGGTTGTTTGTTTTGTGAGCTCACCAGCAGGATAGCTATGCTATCAATATTGCCTTTGAAACAGGAAGTACCGAGACAAGTAATGTCGGTGCAGAACAAATACACCGTAGCACATCAGAGTCCTGAACATAAAACCCCACCCACATTTCACCTGCACTCTGAAATGAGGCAGAACTACAACTCTCTGTTCAAGCAAAAGCCTCCCAAGAGCAGAGTAGCAGGAACAAGCATTCTCCCACAGGCTAATAGCTGGGATTTTCTTATTACTAATTAGTTACACAGCTGCAGACCCAAAACCCTGCATGCCAACATGTATGTGCATCAGCTCACAATCCAGGTGGTTTTTTCTTTATTAATTACCCAGTTTGATGCTGGTGTGTGCCAGGGATGGGCCAGCACCACCACCACCAGCAGGGAGCACCCAAGGCACAGCAGCAACACGACCAACAGTCCATCTGTCCAAATCCAAACTGTTTAGGCTTTCTGGAACTGTGAGCTGGGTATCAGTGTCACCTTCCCAGCCCAGCTGAGCCCCTGGGAGCTGCAGGAGTGCAGCAGTGCTGTTTGCAATTCGGGAGGCCCTGTGGATCAGACAGCTTGGAGGCTGCCTGCCAGACAGCTCCATTCCATATGCAACTTCCTACCCTCTGGATGAATTTATAATAGTTTGTAAGGCCCTGATGAGGACAAACAACAAAACTGTGCCTGGAGGGTTTTTTTTTGTTTGGAAAGTCAAGCTTGACCTACAGCTATTTAAGCAAATGCAAAGGGTCAGGGATTTACTTCCCTTCCTCAGTGCTGCCCATGTGGGGCGTGAAAAGCAACTTAAATCCCCTCTTCCATGGAAGAGTCAGCTTTAAGAAAAAAGTCAGATGTCTAAGTACACCAGGTCTTTCTCTCACAATTGTGCACAATCATTCCTAGAGCTGCAGGTGCCCATGCAACCAGTTCAAAGCTTTTGCAAGGCTCCAGCTGCCCAGCACTCTGGAGGAGGAGGAAGGTGCACCTCGGCCCTGCCCAAGCTGCACACCCCCTCTCCTGTAGACACACACATTACCTTACCTGAGAACTGCCACTGAAGCCTGGAGGCTGGCTATACTCGGTGGAGTCAATAATACTACTGCAAAAATAAAAGAAATAGTCTGCTTAAATCGCTGCACAGCCATCCTTTATCATTTTTAACCTGTTTGCTATTCCCCCCTTGACACTCTGCAGCATACTTGCCTTTGAAATCCATTTTACAGACAGGGAACACAAGGTTATATTTTGTTTGGGGGTTTGGGAGAGATTTTTATTATGTTTTTTTAAAGACAGAGTTCTCCTAGAGCAGAATGCTGTCACACACAATTATCTGTAATGCAGTTGAATAATTTCTAATTAGAATGCAAAAGCACATCTTTCATATGCAATATGCAGGACAAGACATTCTGAAGATAACATGTTACCATTGGCTTTCAGTTTCTTAAAAGAAAAAAAGGAGCAAAAGAGAAAAAAAGAAGGAGAAGTTTAATGCCATGGCATTAGAACCAGCACTGGGAAGGAAAAAGCTTGAGAAATCAGACAAGACACTAGTTTAAACAGAGACAACTACTGAAATACAAAAATAAACAAAAAAAATACTGACAGCCAGGATTACCATTATTAGAAAAAGCTACTTTATATTATAGTATCTCTAATGACACATATACCTTAAACCATTGTTTTCAAAACACAGCATACCCATGCTAATTCAAAGGAATTTAACTTTCAAAACTGCAAAAAGATCTCCTGATCCAAGCAGAAAATGGGTACTTCAGTGTTCTTGGACATACAGGTAAAAAAGTCAGCTCCCACAGTAAGACACCAGAGCCAGATTAAAGCACTGTTATCACTCAAATTTCAAATATTTCCAGGACAGTTAAAGATTAGCATACAAGAACACAATTTTATTGACTATGCAGAACACATTACAAAAATCACCACGATTTTTTTCTAAAAAAAATCTTTTAACTGCCTTGCTTCTGCTATATCATTTGACTTGGACAGAGAAGAAACCACCAGGGTTCATTATCCTCAGGCTTACTTATGAGGTAACCCTAGATTTTAACCATTGCCTGGGAAAACTGAAGCTTTCCTTCAAAAGCTGCTAGAACCCTGCTGTAGGTCCTGGTTTTGTCAAAGATGATTGTACTTATTGCTGCTTATGCAACAGCTGCCAGAACTTATGTGTAGGCTGGAGATTCTTGGTCATAAAGCAAATGGTTTGTTTGAAATGCCAGTCAGGGCAGCTGTAAGTCTGGAAGGATAAACCACTGGTACCATTTCTCTGAATGTTTCCAAGCTCCCCTGGAGGTGGAGGGAAGTGGAAACAGAAGAGGAGAGAGAACCACTGATGAGACTTAAAAAATTAACTTGGAAGATGAGATTGACTGGACCTCTGTTCCAAAAGCTGCAAATGAAGAAAATCTGAGGGATAAAAATCACTATTTGCTGCAAGCTATCGTAAGGGAGAAAACAGCAGAGCTGCTTCAGGCATGGCTGGGGACAATGAACTTTAAATTAGAATGTGGCCACCTGAGATAATGAAACATGGACAGCAGACCCTGCCAGGAACAGCAGGAATAACACATTTGGCTGGAAAGCAATGAAAAATACTCCACTCTGAGACAGGTACAGTGGCAATTAACAGCAAAACACACAGACTTAGAGTGTCTGGTCTCGTTTTGCTGCAGGTTGTCTGGTGATGTAAAGCCTTCAAGGGTGCAGACGTCACCTCCCTAACCAGAATACAAATTCAAACACTTCTGTACAGTGCCTATAGCTGAGTTAACTTGTATATGCTTGAATGTTTTTCCTTGCAAGACACAGGACGCAAGTAATCAGAAAATTACAGAAGTGCTCTCCAAGTTCTTTTTTAAAAGCTGTACCATTATGTTCAGTTCAGAAATTCAGCTACATTGACATGGCATTTAAAAGCCCAGAACAATAACAACAAAAAAGCAAGGCAACCTGCAGAATATAAACCCCATTACAGGGATGGGAGGGGTAATTAGAATAAATGGAAGGGAAGGAGGATCAGGATTTTGATAACTGAATCAGAGTTACCAAGCAACTCCTGCTTAGATCAGAATTTTCCCTCAGAAGCTGCTATTAGTGATAGTTTGTTGTTGCTATTAGTCCTGGATAGCATCACAGGGAACTTGCTTATTCCTATCTCCTGTTTGCACCATTGACTGGGAGCAAAAAAACCACATGTGCCTGTTCAGAGAAACCATACACAGAACTATTTGTTCTCTCCCCTTCTTCTTCCCCTCTTGTTCTCTATTAGCACACAAAACCAGCAATACACAACGCTGTAAACAAGCACTGTGCTATTACCCAATTTAATATTTCATCACACCCTGTGTAGGCACAAGAGAAAACACGTGTTTCTTGCAGCCAAGGATGTACTGAGCATCAGAGCTGGGGGTTTTGCTAAAGAACTTCTGGAGGAAGCTGGGGGGAGGCAAAGTAATTTCACATTTTGAAGATGTTAAGAACGGGGAGGAAAAAAGCTACAAACAATGAAAAGAAACAGAAAATTAATGAAGCAAGCCTGTGATTTAGAGCAAGGAGATGAATAAGGGCAAGTCACCAGAGACCAGATAAAACTGAATTCCAAAGAACTCTATTTTCTTGAACTTTAAATTCAAAGGCTAAAGAAATTTTCTTCATCTCAGCACTCGTCTGTGATAACCTTGTACTATTTATAAGACACATTAGTAAAGTGTTATACAATTATATTTCATTAGCAGGGTGTTAAGTATGTTAAGTTATATTTCAATTTAAATATACCATTTTAATTCACTGATAAGCTAAGAAGTCTCTGCAAGTCCAATATCATTTTAACACGGAAGGGAATCCATCCCAAACTCTATTTGTATTTCACACTTAGTGGTTCATGGCATCTCTAAAATGCACTCTGGAGATTAAATATTTCAGCTAAGAGAAGTGAAAAAAATCAGCACATTTAAAAACTCCTATCAGCTGTTCTGCAGCATTCTTGCCTAGGAGAAATGTTGAGATATTCTTCAAAACTTAATGTTGAAAATAAAATTAATTTCAAGTGGTAGACCTTTCTGGAATCTGAGTTATGGTAATTCACACCAATGCAATTACTTGAATTACACAAAACAGTCAAGATAGGGTGGGGACAGAAGTTACAGGAGTAACTTCTGCCAACAACTGATGCCTGCTGTTCAGACACTTCCTTCACATACTGATTTCTCTTCAACCACTCAAGGCTACTTCTTAATGCAGGAATGTCACTGAGAAACAGATAAGGGGTCCTCTAAAGCAGAGAGAAAAAGGCAAGCCCACATTCCCTAGAAAAAAATCTAAATATCCTATTATATCACAGCCCTGGCATGTTGTACCAAGAAGAAAATCCAAAGGTTCAAGGCACAGCCAAGATGGAACCAGACAAGCACAAGGAAGTGGGCAAGAAAGAGCCCGTGGTCTCTGCACCTGGCATGGCCCCAACCCACTGCCACCTCCCAGCAGACCCCAGGTGAAGAACATCAACCCAAAAATCACTACAGTGTTTGGGATTCTGTCTTACATCTTCAAGAGCAAAAACTGATACTGATTGACCCCTAGGACATGAAAAACAGGCATAAAGGAGTATTAAGAAATTCTCAGTAGACAAACTAGTGTAGCTCTCACTGCAGGTTGTTCCCCCCTCAACTCTTTCACTAAAACTCCTGGGCTTAAAATGTTATTGCAGCTTTCAACAGATAAAGTTCTTTGGGTGCTTGTTTGTTAGCTTAGCTCAAGTAATAGAGATACATTTCTCCTCATAAGTACAATCTGCTGTTAAAGGAAGAGAAAGGTTTCTAGGCCTGAAGGCACTCAGCACGTAACAAACTGAGCCCCATCGGTGCTCCAGTCTCCCCCAAGCATCAGTACCACAGAGCAAAACCAATCTATTTAACAGCCAATAACCAGAGAAATAGTAGAACCTGACAAGAGTCTCATCAGCTTCACAAAACTGCTTCTTGGCAAAACAGCAATAACCCATGTCAAGAAACACACCTGCACCCACAAAGAATTAAAGAAGCAGTGAAGAGGTGAATTAGAAATGCTGTTCCCATCTATCATGGCCATATTCCTGTCCTTTCCCTCAGGGCCAGCCAGAGCTTCATAAAAACATGAGATTCTGGTCTCTGTGCCCAGAAATAGCATCTCACTAGGAAATCCCAGCCAATATTGCTGGGTTCCTCACCAGAGCACTGTGTCTAAGTCTCTCTAGGGGAGGAAATCTGATCATTTTTTACTTCTGGGCTATTAGGTGTAGAGCTGCTAACCACAAAAAATTTACCAGTACAATTTTATAACAGAAGTTGACAGTTTAGAGAACTCTACTTCTAAGAGATAGCAGAGATGATCACTTAATAACATAACTTGGCCCTGTGAAATTAGAGCTTTCTCACCACCAAAAGACACGTGTAAAGCAGAGCACTTCAATCTCTGGCACTTGCAACTTGGATACAAGAAGCATCTGCAATTTTATCATCAAGAAACCAGACTATGCAATATTCCAGACAAAAACACACATTGGAACTATGTTATTAGAAAGGCATTTCATTAAATCAAAACAGACAGCAGATAAACAGAACCAATAGGCTGTACAATTTAAATTTTGATCCCAAGCCCACACCTTTAGCTATTCATGCTGAGTGAGGAAGCCAGAGGACTCCAATATCATACAAAATTAAGACCTTTCATATGCCAAGCAGGTAATTTTCAGGAAAAGTAACATGTAAATAACAGTAATATTTTGTTCCATAGCAAAGGCTTATGACTCAAGTTTACTAATCCACACAACATTTAAAGCCATCAGTTTTCCATGGCATCTGGTTTAAAGCAGATTTTTCATCCAAATGCCGGCTCAGATGGCTTTTTCTTCACTTCTTTGTTCACGTAACGTTTATACCAATCAGAAACAGAACAGGAAAACAGTGTACAGAACTCAAAAACAGCTTTGCTTGTGTTTTGGGCACTGCTTGGACAGCACCAGCAAGTACAGTGCAATATGTACAGCTTGAAATGCAAGTTGAGTTGTGAGCTCCGTACCTGTGTGAGGGTGAGGGAGCCTCAAACTGTGGCACTGTGCTGTCCTCACTGACTGGGGAGTACAAGCCACTCATCTCCTGAAACAGAAAGCCACATTACATCAGAGCTGACAAGAGATTTATGTCTAATACATGGTGTTCACAGAGTATTGTTGTTTTTCCAAGCAGAAAACCAACTGTGTCTACATTTATTCAACGCTTACCTAAAAATCTTTACTATACCTGACAAAACATTGATTTTCTTCAATTTTTTTTCAGTTATCATTCCAACTGGGTTTCAGAAATCCTACAGCTGTGCTGCTTTGTGCTTCAAGAGTGGCAGCTTTGGAGTTTATACTCCAAAAAAACAATAGATTTGGTGATCATCCAATTGCCTCTAACCCAGCAGCTCCTTTAAACATGGCAGAACAAGCAAGCTGTAACTGCATTTTCCAGATATGTGCAAACTTATTTAACAGCCTTCACAACTGGAAAGTAAAGCTGGATATGGGTCACGGCAAGAAGAGCCACAAGGCAACAGGGCAGAGGTGGTGCCCCACACTTCAAAGAGGATCTGTGAGTTCTCTGTGGGACAGCTGCACAAGAGACAAACTTTGCACACAGACTTGGCTTTGTCCCTCCAGGACTAAGTCACTGCTGAGTACCCAGCCTGAGGCTGGCTTTCATCTCTTTGGGAAGTGGAAGCTATGCAGGATGCAGCAGCTCATTAGCTGGGGGGGCAAAGTGTTCTCAGGACAATTATTACTTGTGCTTTCAAATTCCCCCTAGGTGTCTATTAGCTGTTAGGCAGAAAGCAGGATATTTGTGACAAGAGAGATCCCAGGCTTCAGAGGTCAGAGCCAAGGTCAGCATCACACACCAGGAATGCACCCCACCTGCAGCCCACTGAAATACCTGATGAAAGAGCACAGAAACAGGTAGCTGGATGCTCTTTGAGGGATCCCACAGCTTTTGGGAATAGCTTCTCCTAGATCTCAAGACTTATTTTACCAGTCTCAAGAGAACATGCTAAGGTATATTTATTTCCCCAAAGCTGAGAAATATTTAGGAAAAGAGGCCTGAAAAAATTCCAAATAGCTATCAGATAAATGGAAATTCCTGCAGTTGTCAGTTGTATGTATATTTTGCTAATTCATCAACACACATATAAACTGTGTGAACAAATCTAAAAGGTTTTTGGGCAGCAGTTGGGAGCTCATGCTGACTGTTCAAGATGAACAAGAAGCGAGAAGCTGACCTGCAAACTGATTCCCCAGAAGCTTTAAGGGAATGCTATTTTGAGAGGTGGCAGCCTGATGTATTCCTGAAACACCAGCTTCCTACTCCAAGATTAAACACTAGAATGATTAGAGGAAAGGACCAAAGAGGAACCTAAGGACTCCATGAGAACAGAAGGACTGCACTGATGGGTTTAAAAATTCTTGGAGAATAATTCTTAGCAAAAATGTCACGAGATTCCCCATCATTAAGGAATTAAGAGAATTATATCAGGAAGTAGCAGGAATCAGTTTTGACATGCAGCAGGAGCTGGTTTTGCTCCTGCCCAGTCTCTGCACAACAACCCTCTTGTGCATCCTCACCACCTCTCCATTTTAAGACTTGCATGCTGCTAAGATTTAAACAGCCTGTGCAAACAGCCAGAGCACTGCAACGCACTAAAAGCTCCAATTCTGATCAATATCCCAGCTGTTGATTTCTAGCAACTGCTCTAAAATACTCACTACCAACACAAAGAAATGATTATATAAGAGCTACCAACCTGGCCTGCACACATCAGCTAAATGAACAAATTAAAGAAAGAGCATCATCTGTTCATTTTCCCATTACTGACTTAAATGTCATAAATTTAACCCAGCAGCCTCACAGCAAGACAGGCAGCTTGATGAAAATGAAAAATTGCCAGAGTCAGAACAATGTCTGGGCACCTCACCTCTACTCGTTTAATATCTTCTTCCAGAACACTTAGCTCCTTCTGGATCTGCTCCAATTGCTGTGGAGAAGAGAATGGGAAAAGTCTAAATCAATCTGCACTGCACCACCATGAAGATAAATTACAACCTTTTCAGAGAGGAACCTGAACTATCTTAGCTGGTGTGCTGCACAAGTCCAAAGTCACCAGGCAGGAAGTTTAAATGCACAGATTAACATGAAGTGTGCACCCAAACCACATTCAAGACAAGGCTGTAATTTTGGGACAATGCAAAACAAGAGCATGAGGTGAGGTCAATCACAGAAATCCACATTATTCAAAGTAATAGTGTTATGCACCTCTAACATCTCCCATGCAAGGTATAACTGGTTTGCAAAAACTGAGTATAGAATCACAGAATGGTCTGGATTAGATGGGACCTTAAAAATCATCTCATTCCTGCCATGGCAGGGGCTCCTTCCACTAGACCAGGTTGCTCCAAGCCCTGTTCAAAATGGACTTGAACATTTCCAGGGATGGGGCAGCCACAGCTTCTCTGGGCACCCTGTGCCAGGGCCTCCCCACCCTCACAGGGAAGAATTTCTTCCTCATATCTAAAGCCACACTCCTTCAGTGTAAAACCATTACTCCTTGTCCTGTCACAATTAGAAAAAAACCACCATGAAAGACAATGATCATTTCACCCTTCAACTAAATACAGAATGCTTTGCTGAAAGGTATTAAGACTAATTCTCATGCTAGCAGTTAACCTGTCACTTGCCAATTTAAATTTTACCATTAAGTTTCTGGACTGGAAAAAAACTGTTATGACCAGAGTGAGATTTGCTCCTGGAACCAAGCAAAGGCCACATGACATTTCTTTCAAAGGTGGGATACTTACCTTGGATTACACCACAAACTCCAGTCAGTTTGAAGGTTACACCCAAAAGGGTCAGAAGGAGACTTCCCCTCTCACCACCCAACATTCCCTTTCCCTTCTTTGTGCCACATGTAATATTTTCCAGGTTTTTAGTCAGTCAGCAATTCGGCTTCACTCACCTCAAGCCACAGACTTGACAACTGTTTACACCTAAGCAAAGACATCGTTTACTCACCTGCTTATTCAGCAGGCATGTCCCACCCAAACACTCCCAGAGCCTACACCCAGCCTTGCAGGGCCCAAACACACACACTGCTCTAGGTGAGGGCTCCAAGTCTGGACATACACAAAACTCAGCTCCAGTGCAAGTCTGCTTCTCTGAGACACATAAATGTAATAAATGCATGGGGAACTGGAAGTCCACCTGACTCTCCTCAGCTCCCAGCAAAAATTTACAGACAACCAGCAATGTGGCCTGTGACCAGAAGCATTTGCTGAGTTAAGTCCACTGAAAGCTTAAGCACAACACATTCTCCAAAAACAAAACAAATTCTTGGAATTTCAACTTTACAAGGGAATATCAAATTGCCCAAATCCAAAGTTACTAGTTTGGTAAGACACATTACTCTTAGTATGACATATTCCCAAGAATATCTGGCAAGATACTCCCAAAGACTTATTCACTCAAGTGCTTAAGTTTGATCCTTTAAGTGTCAGAAGGTTTTGCTTAAATAAAAAACACAACTTAAACCCCTCTTATTCTAAAGCATCCCAAATATCTGTGTGCTTTGCATTAGATAATCCACCATTTTAATTTTCCTTTTAAACACTAACAAAAGCTTTGGTCCCTGAAAACAGAAAAAGAAAGAACTGCTGGGTCCACACCTATTTCTAGCATGGCTTCTTCTTTGGAATGAGGTGACATTATAAACGGATCCTAATCTCTCTCCTCTGAAGGTTTCAGTTTATATTTAATTTGAGGCACAGACAGCAGAAGTTTAATGGTTTAGAACTAGACTGCCACAGATAATTTACAAATCACTACACCATAACAGATAATTCCATTTTCACTTTCGAAACCTACAGCAAGAATAGCAGGTGGTGCTATAGCTCCAAGATTAGTGGCAAAGTTAAGTGACACTTGCACAGCATGGGTCCTGCCTGAACTCAGCTCTAGCAAATACCATTAGTCCCCCACTTTCCTAAACCCCACTGAAAAAAAAAGTTACAAAACCACTTACAAGTTCCAAAACTACAGTGAGGAAATCAGCTGTTCTACAATGTACTGGCTCACAGCCAAACTGGACATCTGAAAAATAATTGATGGTTGCTGATATCACAAACAGGATACTTCTTATAGGAACAAAAGCAGAGACCTTTTATTGGCCAGCTTTTATTAACTATTGCACACAGCCAAGAGCATGAGATCTAGGACTTTATTTACCAATTGTTCCTTCAACCTACCATAAACTTACTCAACAGAAGCAAGACTAAAAAGCAAGAAAGAGTATTTCATGCTTATTTTAGGAGGGAGTCTTCTCATGTCATCAGCATCAAATGAGTTAATAATGCCCACAGTGAAAACTTTGGTTTTTTGGTGTGTTGGTTTAAGTATTTTAATCTATCAAAGACCTTAAATCAATCCACATTCATTCCAATTAAACTCTGAAAAACGACATCACTGATTTATAATTGCCAGCCTTTGAGGGACATTTAGGGAAAGCTAAATGAATTATAGTCCTTGCACCATCTCCAGATTTAAGGGCCTTTAATTTAATTTTCACTGTTGGGCACAGAAAGCAAGCCAAGTCCTGTCCCAGTGATGGGCAGAATCACGCCTGTCAGACTTTGGATTAAGTCAGCAAAAGCACTTCCAATGAACACTGAAATATATGCTAAAAGAAGCACTTACTACAAACTCCCTTCTCAGACACAGATGCTTTGCCAGAAGTGGAAACGCCAATGTGGACAAGGAGGAGGTCCTTAATTCAGTGGTTAAACCTCATAATTTCAACTCCAGTGAATGAACTACAATTAGCAGATGCATAACGTTCTGGTCCCATTTTTTACACAGGCACATACACACAAAAGAAAAGCTATGACCTCAAAATAATCTATATATTTTTATAATTTCTGGAAAAGTGATTTCAGATGTTCAAATCAAGAAAATACCAAGAATTTGCACAATGCTAAGCACCAGGTCATGATCATTTTGTTTTTGGGTGGCCATCTACTAGCAAGCATATCTGGGTACAGTACTGAGGTTTCATCCTGGAGCTTCCTGTTTTTCCTGCAGCAAGGGCCCCTTGGGATGCAGCCACTTCCTGCTTTGTGTTTGTACAGCACAGACAACAAGCAGTCCTGACTGGGTCTCCTGGTGCCAGTTTCAAGTGTTTGCAAAAAACCAAAACCTCAGCAGAGCCTCCCAGTGCCACAGACACAGCCTAGAAAACTGCACAAGGGAAGGAGCCATATACCCTCGACCAGTTGTCTTTCCAATTCTAGAAAAAGCACAAGAAAAGAACAGCAGAAGTTACTGTCTACAGAAATACTGCAAAATCAGCAACACTATTCTAACAAGCAGCTTGAACAGAGCATCTGTATTCACACTTTTTGGAAGCTCACAGGCCACATTATGCTCTGTCACACAACTTCAAGGCTCTGATCCAGGCTCCCTGTGCAGTCATCACAATATACACCAGAGATTCAGACAAAGAGATGAGCCTGTTACCAGAGGGAGTGCCATTTTCCCAGACACACAAAGCCATTGTACCAACCAGCACAGGGCAAAAATTCTCACCTGCCCACCCGAGGAGGATAAACCAGGTAGTCACTGCAAATAAACCCTTCTGTCCTGGAGCTTCATCCATCCAGCACTGGTCTCTTGCTACTTCTTGTTCTTTCACCACCTACTGCTCTATCAAATCACAGTGTAAACTTCACTATCAACAGCTGAAACTTTTCTAAAGGTACCCAGTGAAATTAACTTCTCTCTGTAGAATTCAATACCTCGACGACAATGCATAATAAGATCAGTTTCTCTCCCTTGAAGTCTCACCTGTCTCTGGGTTTTTTTTCCATTATTGCTTTGGATACAGAGCCTGTTACAACACACAGGGCAACTATAGCATGGATGTCATCTTCAGATCTTAAGAGAAATTTTAGTCTTTTAAATTAATTGCAAGTATCACTTATTTTGACATAACACCTCTCTGTTACAACATCTTCACACAAGTAGAAAGAGGTGCAAGGAACACCTGAGCCTCCACAAGAGACTTTCATTAGTGAAATGTGGCATCCAAGCCTCCTTAACACGTGGACAGCCCATCTATAACACATTTATCTGCTGGAAATATTTCTTCTCTCTGATCAATACTTCCTCCAAATGATAAATGTTTCCTCTTAACTGGGGAGGAGTAACAGAAAGGCTTGAGAACATCCTGGTTGCTTAACACACACAATTCCCAAAGGTAGGAGAAAGGAGATGCCTGGCTGATAAAATGTTTCATATCTTGAATTTTCCTCTCCCTCATTTAAATCCTGCAGTATGAAGGAAATATGCTTTGAAGGCTTAGTGATAGGGTCTGATAGAAAAGAGTCAGGGAGAAGGACATCTGGGGTAGGGAACAAAGCTGCCTAAACAATTAGACTAATTGCCTTAGAGTCTAATACATCAGTAGTAAGTGCTACTTGGTTCCCAGTACTGCATCATCCCTCCCTTTTTGCAAGACCCCTCCACTGCAGCAAGGAGAGCCAGCTATTATATGCTGGTATCACCATGATAATCTTTAGCTTGCTGCTCATACATTCACTGTATCCTTGGGCTTCTTATCAGTGCTGTCAGAGCTCACGTCTCTCATTCAGTAACTCAGAAATGCAAATAGACTTCAAATACCAGTTATTTAAGTGCAGTGGATAGGAAAGAGATTACTCCAGCTATAAATTCTCCTCAGCAGTCCTGGAATGCAATCAAGACCACATGACAACATAAGAGCATGACTGATTTCTGCTTCTGTCACCTCCTCTTGCTTACTCATTAGTTCATCCGTGTGTGTACGCACAGAACATAAGACTTGACAGGTGAAGTGATTAACACAAGGTAATGACATCCCTGGAGAATTCATGCTTATAATTCCCAGCAATTATCCCACAATAACTAATAACTCCTCTTATTTTTAGTATTTAACATGCTCACAGTATGGAGCAAGTGAAGACAGCTGGAGAGAGACGCGTTTGAGGGTGAGAACAATGACGATTCTGAAATGCTGAGCAGGCACTCAGTGCCACAAGCCTGAGATCCTTCAGGATTATTTTTCTGTCCCAGGACATTTACCAGCTAAAAAACAGCCTTGTGCATTAGCAGACATGGAAGAGGCCTTGTTTCTTAGACACAAGACACTTAATGTCACATTATTAGAAAGAAAAAGCCCACAGAACATAAAAATGAATGGACATCTGTCAAGGGAAATATGAATGCACCCAGGGAACAGCACCTGTGCAGAACCTGATTTGTGATACCAGTTATTAAGCTCAGTATCCTCCTTCATAAACAATGGTGCTGCTTGACACAAATACCATCAGGTAGCTGAGCTAGCAATATTTCAGGACAAATTATGTATATGATATATACAGTGTTGTCTCATTCCATTTGGAAACATCCAAATCCTGACAAGACAATTAGCAAGGCCTCTTTTTTAAAGTGATGAATATAAAAGTGGGGAGAATTAACTGATATAATCAGCTCTCTCACAAAGTGTTCAAGATGAAAGAACACGTGAACATTTAGAATGAACAAAGTTAAATTTGCAAAACACATGCATGAAAACATGAATTTTAAAAAGTCACAGGTTGCTGCATTTGGTTTCCCTGGGAAATAGTAATAAAAATCTCCCCTGAAGTCATAATTTTTCATTATTAAACTTGACCTTCCAGACTTTTTGGATCCTTGATTTCAAGGGAAGAGGCTGCTGGATCAAAAAAAAAAGCAGAGTGTGCATTCAGTTAGCTGTGCACACATATGGAAAGGCACTCAGCCATGCTAAGTTTGCCTCAGAGACACCCAACTGTTGTGGATGATCAATACAGTTCTCCCCTCCAAAACTGTTGTTTGTTTGAAAAAGTATTTTCAATCTTTAGCCACTTGGTTTCAATCTTTTTCAAAGCAAGACTTTTTTTTCTATTACTATTGCCAACGATTTGGGATTTTTTTACCGTATTGCTCTAGGTCAAAAAGAAAACAAAATATATAAACTTAAAAAGAAAAAGGACTTGCAAGCACCTTTGTGCAAAAACCATGCAGTAAATTCCAGCTTGAAAGATCAATGTTTTGAAAAGTTATGAACAGATCAAAACAGGATTTCTAATAGAAACTCCTGCAGGTGCTGAACCTCACATTTATCTTTTAGATAAATTATGAAAGGGTGACAAAGAGGCATTTGTCAAAACACTTGACTGCACCAATATTCTGAATTCTGAAGTACGAGTCTATAAAGATATTTTCCTCTAGCTATAAACCCCTTCCAATATGCTCAGAAGTTATCATTTCATGAATGCAAGGAAAAAAATACATAACTTATGAGTGAAGTAAGCAAGGAGGGTTACAGGTGGTTAATCATCTGCTCTGAACATGTGAAATAATATACAGTTTCACGAGCTCTAAGGCAATGTCTGTATTAACTTACAAGAGTACCTTAGTCCCTATGTAAGAACTTGCAGCATGTAGTAAATGAAACCTGTTAATAAAATCTTGCAATAAATAGTATTCAAAGAGGCATATTAGGTAACAAAATTACATTTAAGCCAAAAATTAGAAACAAGCACTCAGGGTCATCCATAAAAATCTTTTTTATTTATTAAGAACTTAACATTACAGCTATGGCTTACTGAGTGAAACTGCATTTACTCTGCAGCCATCTCCGCTAAAACCAAGTCTGAATTAGGAAAGGGAAAAAGATCATGTTGCTCCCCAAAATAAAGCCTGCTTGTATGGCTCACACCAATGTGCAAGGCATCATTGTTCAGGCTCCACACAACACTTGAGCTCCATTCTTCCTTCTTAAGCAGTCACCTCTTACAGCATCAAAAGAAACTACAGTGAACTTTGAAGCTCTGACAACCCTCCTCTGCTTTCCTGCATTATTAATGTGGTTGCTTAAACCCCACTTCTCACCTTCCAGGCTACCATCTCAGCTTTTCTGCAGTCTGGATACATCACCACTGTCAGAACCCAAAGAACTCCTCTATTATCCCCACAAAGCCCCCTCCAGAAAGGGGTGCTTGCCACAAGCTCCATCAGCTACAGGGAGGACCCTGACACTCACCAAAAGGGAAGCATCGACTGGTGTCATTTACTCTGTGTGCAAACTGACTGCCCAAGGCAGATTTTGATATGTACAACTATCCTACTGACCAGTCTGTACATTTTCCATGCATCTACCCACTCATTTTTATCTTTCTTACCCTTATCAAGTGAAAGCAAAGACTGCTACAAGCCTGACAGGTCCTCATTTCCCTCAAAAGAAATGGCAAGGCCAGACACGAAGCATTATGGCAAGGACAGAACTGACAGGCCTGCACAGAAATCTTTTGATATGTGACACTCTGCATTTCATGTTGGAATATAAAGGGGGTGACAAAATAACATTAGGGGAAATCTTGGCAACAAGGGGAATGCTTAAGCAGGGATACAGAGGATCTGAAGTAAGCTACTGGCTTCAGGATGTTCCCAAGGCTGTACTCAGAGGATCTGCAGCCCACATTAAGTTTCTTTAGCCCAAAAATGAGAAGTTATCCTTTTACATTATTACTAAAGCCAAAGAGATGCAGATGAGAAGGGAAAGGTTTCCCGGGTACTGAAACTCACAAAATTAACTTTGAAAGAGGCCTTCAGGATTATCCAGTCCAAGCACCACCCCAGCACTACCATAACCACCCCTAAACCACATCCTCAAGTGCCATACCCAGATGTCCCTTGGGCATTTCCAGAGACTGAGACTCCACCAGCACCCTGGGCAATTTACTCCAATGCCTAACCACTCTTTCAGTGAAAATATTTTTTCCAGTATCTAATGTGAACCTCCCCTGCTGCAAATTGAGGCCATTTCCTCCCATCCTTTCACTTGAGGCAGAAAAGCCTGACTGCCCCAGCTACAGCCTCCTGTCAGGTACTTACAGAGAGCAGTGAGGTCACCTCTGAGCCTCCTTTTCTCCAGACTGAACAACCCCAGCTCCATGAGCTGCTCCTCATAAGATGTTTTCTAGACCCTTAAGCAGCTCTGTTGCCCTTGCCCCTTGCTGGTTTTGGCCATGGCTATCTGTTGGTGGACAGACTCTAAATTTGCTTTGGAACCACTCCATAACCAGAGCCTCAATCCATTCTGGACAAGGCTTCTTACACCCATCACATTTACATGGTTTCAAGTTCAACCTGAACTTGAAACTTTCACATTTACATGGTTTCAAGTCACACTGTGGGGTCTTCTGTTCTTCACATCTTTTCTCAGAAACCATAGACCCCCAGGAGTCCTCCTGCTGTTTTCATGATCATTTTTCTAGGTTTCTGGGATATTTGTGGTATTAGGGTTTACACACTGCATGACATTATAAAAGATAAGTCCCAAACCATGAAAGACTGTATATGTGATTATAGAACACTCTCATATTCCTTGAGACATTCATTTTGGGACAAATAAGAAAAAAGCACAGAAGATTCATTTTTCTGTGTCACCACATTAGTCATGGCATTTGATAAACTGAAGAAAAAAACTTGGTAGCGACAATAATTTCACTCCTTCCCAATCTTTTTTTTTTTTTTCTGCTTTGGGAAAACAATCTTGTTTCAAGAACTTGACATAAATTTACACCAAGGAATCTCTATATTCCCACATGCTTCACCAATGTGAGACAAAAAGGCAAATGATTAAAAATTGAAGCTGTCACACATAAAGAGATTAATTTTCCTTCACACCCATGTGTCCTCTGTCTGAGATTTCCCCAAACACGCCTTGAGTTTTTCTTTGCAGAGATAATGGCAGGCTATCACATCACTTCAATAGAAATGCACTGGGAGAAGGCAGCAGACAACACCTCAGCCACTGAAACACAAAGCAAGTTACCTCTCGTTTGTTTCTCCTGGCAACTTTGAGAAATTCCATAAGGATCTGCAACTGGGCAGCGTGGGACTCCTGTAACACAGCAAATGAGCAAGTGTAACTCTTCCATGTATATTAAGAGAAACAAATATTCATTTCACACACAGAAATCCACACAGCACAGAAACAACTTTCATTCAGAGGTTAGCAAGAGAAAAACAGCTTAAGGCAGTTTAAAAAACGGTAGTTTTACTTTATCTCACAGTTTTTAAGGTATTGTTTGGTTCACAGCAAGTTTTTCTATGAAGGCAGCAGTCCTTGTAACAGCTCTTACTAATAAGTTGAAATGCTTCTCTTTTTCTTTGGTGACTGCACCTGGAATTGATTTTGGAATACAGGTTCCTCACAGATTCATCTTCTACCCTGGAAGATCATTAGCATCCACTTCATCATTAACATAGTAAAGGATGAAGTAATTGCATTAAAAAACCACCTTCCTCAAAATTAACATTCATGCTTATGTAGAAATCACTGCTGAAGATTTCTCCAGAGTGAAAGACAACAAAGACACTGATGAAACTAAAGCATCCCTTTCTGATATTTGCCATAACAGGTCATTTACCCCAGCCATCAGCACAGTATTTCACCCAAACTGGCCAAGAACTTGACAGGGCAAGTTAAGAGAACCACAAGAGGAAAGAAAACTAAGACCTATATTCCATCATTAATATAGCCCTAATCATATCCCAGCAGTCCAAGACTTATTTTCATAACCTACCAAAATATTTATTATTAAAGGACTGTGAACATACATTCAAAAACGATCAAGACATAAGAGCACAAAGAATCCATTAAAGGCAGAGGAGACAGGGTAAGTAAAAACATTAAAATGAAAGAATACTGCTTTTTCTGAGGTTTTTTTTGCTTCCTCCCCATGCTGTGACAATGAAAGTGAAGCAATAAAGCCAGACAAGAAAAATGCTTTTAAATTATTCTTTAAATGTCAGGTGTGGTTTTGTTTTTCAGGCTTAGTATCCTTAGAAGATATTCATACTCAGAAATACTCATACACTCAGTTGTGTGCCTTCTTTGCTTCAGATTTGTCACAGATGATACAAAAAGGTTCGAAGAGAAAAAAAGAAAAGTTTTACTCTTTTTCTCCATCATACCTTCACTGAACCACAATAAACATATTTACAAGTTCCCATGCAATAAGGGAACATAACAGTTTTGCTAACAGTCAGTAAACATATTTTGGGGTTACTCTCTTTCCACCAGAACCACAAGTTGCAAATATTGATTCTGTAAGAATGACTAAATTAAGCTGTTCCAAATACAACTTTTCCTCACCTATTTTAAAGCACTGTCAAAATCCACCCTCCTATTCAAAGTTCACTGGGCCAAATTCTGTAATAATCCAGTCTAATTTAGAAGGTCTGGCCCTCATAACTTGAAAATGGTCACTTGAAACCAACAGCATGGAATGGCCAAATACACAGAGAACTAAATCAAACCAACCACATTTCAGTTAAGTCATA
The DNA here is from genome assembly GCA_013398175.1 of Climacteris rufus. Lineage (NCBI taxonomy): Eukaryota > Metazoa > Chordata > Aves > Passeriformes > Climacteridae > Climacteris > Climacteris rufus. Next base: position 352,858 of record VZRZ01006338.1, on the reverse strand, counting down.
GGAACAACTTGCTTTTGCATAAATCTTCAAACCAGCCCCATAAACAAGACATCTGAACTTTTCTTTCTAGCATTAAAATACTGAAAAAACCTTCAGGAAGGGTGGTCATTCAGATTCTATCAGTCCCAGCAGAACCTAAAAGGTGTGATCCTTTTCCCATGCTCATTGTGTTTATTCTTTAATCTATATTCTGGACTTCATGCTTATTACTAAGAAAGATCTGACATTTACTTGTGCAACAGACAATTAGCAAACTTCTTCACGTGCATTTCTGTGTTCTGTGAGTCATTTTCTCTTATCCTTTTCCATTTTCCCTGCCTGTTTATACAACCCTGCCAGCAACAACATTATAAGTATGTTATGGGCATCCCAGTTGAAATGTTAGTTCACTATAAAGGTCAGCAAAACAGCCACCTTTGAACACCAGAACACAAGAGAAAATACCAAGCAATTAATTCACCAACAGAACCTTACTTCAAGGTAAAGGCATGAAAAGAAAAAGCATCCAAATAGACAGTGTTCATTTAAATAAGAGAAACTTCTTACTGCTTCCAACTGCTTCTTCTTCTGCACCAGCAGCTCCAGCATCAGGTTGACATTGGCTAAGTCAAGATTGTCTTGATCAGTTCCCAACAAATCTTGAATTATCTGCCACCTGTGGCCATTCTAAAAAGACAAGAGGTGATGGAGAGATGGTGAGTCCAAGCCATCCAGGGCTATATCCAACAACAGATATTAAAAGCAACATTGCAGTATTTCATCCCTTTATAAAATTGCAAAACAGTTTTCAGGTATCCAAATTCCCATTTCTCCCATGTGTACAGGATATAGCTCCTCTGACCTACTGTGGAACTGCTTATCTTATTTGGAATATATTTGTGCTTCATGAAAGCATAGCAGCTGCTGCTGCTGCTGGGGAAAGATTATTTCACAGCAACAATTTTATCTGATTTGTGCCCCAGTTTCTGAGAACATGTTTCTATGGGGAGAAAGAAAAAACTCCACATTTATCCAAGCTCACTTGGATTACATCTGAAATACTGTTATGTGCCAATACCTTTTAATTTTTTCTAGCCCAAGTAATAGGTAAAACCCTCATGCTAAATTCAAACCAAAGAAGATAGTATCAGCTTATTTTTTTCTACTCTTGCCTCACACTACTCCTTTTCAGAGTATTTTCATGGGAAATGTGAAAGCTGGGAAGGAGATGGAGCTCATCAGGTTGATCTCATTTAAACTGTTTGGAGCTGAGGACTCCCCCTCAGGGAGCCAAAGTGCTACTATACAGCCCATTCTTCCCCACAGGCTGTTTTCTCTTCTTCTTAGCAATAAAAAAAAAAGAAAAGGTATCTTTCAGCACAGGAAAACCTGAGTAATAGGTTAATGCTAGTATAGCTGTACAACAAAAACCCTCAGGAACCAACAGGAAGAGCTGAAAGGTCTAAGAAACAAACCTGGATTAAAAAATTCTGTCCTATAAAAGCTATGAAACTAAATCAAGATATTTAAATTGGTGAGAACTAGAAATGCCATCCATTTTTGTCAGAGCTGTAGCCTTTTGCTATTAACTAGATTATGAAAATGAAAATATGTGACATCCATATAGAACGTACAACTTTTACCACAATGCTCAACAGAACCTGGGGAAAATACTCAGGCCAAAACTTTCATTTCAATCTGGAATAACTGGAAAAAACCCCATGATTTTTAAGCAAGTGAACAGGATTTGTAACACATTTTAACATACTAATGCACTAGTTAATTGTACTACTGCTAAACTACTCAAATGTTCAAACATGCTTGAATATGCTTTCTTAATGAGACCACAACCAAGAAATGGTGCATTTGCTACAGAGTGTCTTGGATGAGTTCCCTTAATACCAAATGTAATACAAGGCACATTAAGGAGCTGGTACAAGAGCAATGTTATTCTTTTTATAGATGGCTGTACTTTTTATTTGTTGCCAAAAGGTAGACACAGAACTGTTTTGGGCCTGAAGTCATGGTAGATTGTCCACTTCTTGTTATCTAAAACAGGTGAAACTACAGGCATAGCTTTTAAAGAGTAAAACAAGTTTCCAAGAAGCTGCTGTACATGCCTTCAGGTCATTTGTGTGCACTTCAAACCGTATCTGGTTTATGCATATTTCATATTAAATACGGTATATGCATATTTTATAATGAATATAAAAACTTACTGTGAGTAAACCTATGAATCTTTAAAGCATGCTCTTTTCAAACACTAACATCCCTAGTTTCTGCAACACAGCCCCTAAATTAATACCACTTTAATAGAAGCTTTTAAAAACAGGGGCTCCATGTTATTTAGTCTTATTTTGCAATCTTATTTATGAATTACAAAAGACCAGGATGTCAGACACAGCAGGACAAATATGCAAGTATTTTGGCTCATGTCATCTGTTCTTTTTGATCTTAATGTACAAGAGCAACCACTGGTGCTGTTCAAAGGTTCTCAGGAACTCAGGACACAGATCATGCTCTCACTCTGTGACATGAAGGAAGCCTAGAGGATAGCCAGGCAGTTTTATGTGGCATCTGAACCAGAACAGCAGACTCCAAAAGCATCTTCCTCCCTCTTGTGGTTGGTATTAGCCTTCCTCCAGCTTCCCAGCAGAACACAGCTTCTCCCATGTGCTCAGACCAGCCCGTGGCACATCTAATCATTCACTGCTCTCATTGTAGTTGTAATTTCCAACACTGAATGAAAATTATTACCTTTAAACAAGTGTGCTTCCATGGGTAGTTTGCCAGGTTATATGCAATACATCAAAGGACACTTGCCTGTGCTAACACAGCTTCTCTCTGCACATATTGCTGGCGGGAAGAAAGGGAGTTAACAAGGTAGAAGGGATCTGCTGCCACTGATATTGGTATTATTCCCTCCCAAAGCAAGTTAAAGCATCAGCTCAACAGTGCAATCTCTTGTAAGTTAGGTCTGGTAATGATAATTGCTGCACAAAGCCATTAAATAAATATAAAGTAAAAAAGTTGGAACATACGGTGCTACTCACTGAATGGTCCAGTTTGAGCCTTTTCTCCTCTGATCTTTGCTTCTGTTTAAGAATTAGTTCATTAACTAAAAAACAAGATATCAAAGAGATGGATTTAAAGTCCACCAAACAAGATTCTACCTAAATATATTTACTTTAGTTATTAATGCCACAGTAAGATGATCATCAGTAATTAAAACAGTATAAGATGTCTCCACTTTTTTCCTTACCAATTTATTCCTTGGTGGTTTTTTGTAAGCTACATAAAGATTTTTTAAAAATCACCAACAAATACAAAGCCTACACAGTCCACAAATTGTTTCAGTTCCTTTTTTTAAACACCCATGGTTCCTTGAGAAAGTTTTTCAACTGCAAGACAAAAGTATGTCACAGAAGAGTATGAAGGAGATAGAACATTACCTGATTCATTACAGGCCAAAAAAACAAGCACAGCCAAATAGAATAACTTTTTCCTTGAACTACCATGTACATTTTTAAATATATATTTCTGCTACAGTTTAATTTTTCACCAATCTAGTGAATGGTGCAAAGAGGAAGATAACTTCAAGCCTTTGCACACCTATATAAAAGCTCTTCCCCCTCCAACGCATACCCCAAATCCCTGGACACAGAGGTATGGAAACACTCTTTATCCCAACATTTACACTAAGACCTGCCTCAGTACCATCTCCAGCAAAACAGGATTGGCTCTAAAGCAGGATGCCCATCTCTGCAGCATTCCTTGGCTACTGTGGCTTTTCACCCATTTACTATTAAATGGGTATCAGCACATGAAATCAAGATTTGCTTTAATTTGGTATTTCACACTGCAATGTGTTTCCCTTGCTCTTTTCTCCACAAAACTAATTTTTAAAACGTATTTCCAGTTAGAAACATTTCCTCCCTCTGTAAGAAGCAATTAGGATTGCACATAGGTATGTGCATGAATATTTTCTCTGTATCTAATTTACACATCCATCCATCACATGGTTCTCACTACAGCAGCCAAAATAGCACAGTATCTAATGCAGCCTCCACCCTTTCAGTGTCCAGGCTTTGCAAACAGGGCATGTTCTTCATTACTAGGCAGGCAAGAGTGCAAGAAAACAAAAGTAAAAAGAGATTCACATCTCCAGCCATAAGAAAAACAGCTTTGCTTTTCTTAGGATGGAAGCAGCAGCAAGTCAATCTCACTACTGTACCTCAGCACAGAACTGCTGGAGGTAATGCAGTATTAACTTAAACTACTGAATTTTTTAANAACAGCTTTGCTTTTCTTAGGATGGAAGCAGCAGCAAGTCAACCTCACTACTGTACCTCAGCACAGAGCTGCTGGAGGCAGTGCAGTATTAACAACTTAAACTACTAAATTTTTTAGTATAAAAATGACAGTTAACCAAAGGGCTGATGTTTGGATTTTGTTTTCAACATCCAGAAGACTGTAATTTACAAGACAAATTTACAACTGCCTGCCTTTCTTAACATCTAAGATGTTTCTCAAGCAAGCAAGCCCAGAGCTTACCTAGGAAGTTGGGATAAAGATGATCTATGTTGTCCACGACATAGTTGCATTTGGGACATCTGTTATTGTCCTCCAGGCTCTGGTGAATACATTTATAGCTGTACAAAAACATAAACAAGAAACAAAACAAGTGAGCCCACATGAAGGAACAAAAGGCAACCACAAGGTAAATAATATCAACCTTAGACAATGTGCACTGTTTGTGTTGCCAGCTAACAGTTGTGCTGCCAAGAACCTAGAGTGGAGTCAAAATGTTCCAGTGTTTGGACTCAGAGTGTGCTACAGGAGAAAGACAGCAAAGTTTCCTGGCAAGGATTACAAAAGGTAGTTAAGTACTTCACCCTTATTTCCCTGAGGATCACTGCAATGTGGATACTTCAGCCACAATCCCATCTCAAATTCGTGCCCCCCTTCCACAGGCAGAGCTAACAGATTGAATTATTCAGAAGCAACTCTTTTAAATTAGCCAAATACTTAGCAATGGACATTGAAAGCATTTTAGGTAACTGAGCAGAGGAAACACCTTCACCAACTTCTCATATTTGCCCCTGGCTGCTTTTCTCACTATCAGTGACTTCAGAGGTGCTCTCTCTCGAGCTGAGGGACACAGGAATGACAAGATGCACTTTAGCACCAGATTTAAGCAACTCACTAAGAACCTGCTTGATGTCAGCTCCTGATAGAGACACCAGGTGATAACAGTGCTCCACTCCTTCTAAAGAAAGATATTTCAATGTTTCCTATCTTGGACCTCTACAAAGTTACAGATCACAGGGACAGTGTTACCACAGAGGGCACAAAATCGGCTGGTATCTTACCTGTTGCAGGTCAAACTCTTCTGAAAGTTAACTGAATCTGCTGCTTGAGGAAGCACTTTATACTGCTATAATATTACTTCTCATAAGGTTTATTTCTAGTTAGCAGCCACCATAAGAGCATAATATAGAGGGGACATCATGGTTAAACATTTATACCAATCCCCAGTGGAGAGGAGGAGCAGGAGGTAGTTCCTGAAATGCCCCTGGAGGGTTCTTGCACTTCTCCAAGAAACATTTGCTCCTCGTGACAGCCAGAGATAACACACTGAAATGTAACTAGTGCCAGGCCAATTCAGTACAACAGCCAAGCCTGGAGCATATTCTCTCTTAGAAAGTTTAAAATAATTGCAATATGCTATGTACAAGCCACTTCAAACAGTGCATGGTCTTGCACAAAGGCAAGGAGGACCTGCCAACGCTGTTCCCAACACCTCTGTAGAGGTGATGCCAACAGAAGTAAATTAACAAAGTGTTCTGACTCTGGGTACTGGCTGTTACCAGCAGTTTATGACCATTTTATTTCTTTACAAAGGAATGGTGGCACATCATTCGATTTAAACACTTAGATTCCTTTTTTTTCCCCTTAATCTAACAGGTACCCATCTTTGAAAATTTTATTTCAACCCCTTTCTTCAGTGTAGGGACAGAAGACAGAAAAGAAAGACACTCAGAGGGAAGGGGATTCACAGCAACATCTGTCTGCACACGCTGGAAGAGAAGGACATTTTATGCAATACAAGAAACCAAGTATTACCAGAAGCTGTGTCCACATTTCGTCATGTAGGCTTCTTCAATCATATCAAAACAGATGGGACTGAAAACAACACAAAACAAAAATCAGAAAGACTTTTTATGTTAAAAAAGGAAGAAAACTATCATTAATTCAAAGCAGCCATCTAATTATGCTTAGGTAACATTTTCTATATGTGAAATGAAAGGACACACTAGTGCAACAGCAACCAGGCAGTATAAAGATCAAAAGTCGAATCAACAGTTCTTTGAACTCTGAATGATACTGCAGTTTGTTATAATTAGAAACCAGGTAAGTGTTCGCTCTTAAGCTTTTAACACTTGCAGGCAACCCAAACAAAGCCAGAGAACCTTCAACAAGCAAGGCTGCAGAAGAACCTTCTAACTATCTGTGCTAGGTCTCAACCAAACTGTAAAAAAACCCTGATTTTTTTTTTTACATGAACAGACAATGTATTTATAAGTGATACCAAAATTAGTTTCTCCTTCCTTTTTTTTCCAGCCAATAGCTATCTATAATTTTAAAAAGTGACGCAAAGAGGCAGAGCAGATCAGAAATAGTAATGATGTCATGAGAACAAGGGCTAATAAGAGGGTGGAGAAGGTGCCAACGAGGGGGTGTGCCTGCAGACAAAGCACTGCCAGGGCTGAGGCTGCAGGAGAGCAGCACGAAACCAATAGGCAGCAGGTGATAAAGTGAAAGGAGAAGATGGGAGAGGTAGAATAACTCATTAATGACCAAAGCACAGCCAGCTCTCTGGGAAGAATCACCAAGAACCACACAGGGAGCTGAAGAGAAGGATGTGCAAGCAAGCAGTGCTTCACAGGAGCCTGAGCATGACAAGAGACAGGAATTCAGCGAGATGGGTAGTGGAAGAAGTCTGGCTCATCATGTGCCTGTGACACGTTTGAAAGGAAAATGAAACACAAATGAAAGCAGAGGAGAGCTGTATCCTAGACTCCTAGAGCTGCTCTCCCTGATAGCTGGTCAGATATGCAGTCACATACATGCTCATCTCCAGGTCCTGGCCAGCGAGATGCCATGGACAGCAACACCACAATTCTGCACATAACACACGGATCAGCTGTCACAAACTTCACCTTGTTTTCAAGCCCTTACAGAGATCCAAACGCTCTCCTCTCACTTCCACAAGTCCACACCAAGCTCAGTTGGGGGAGGTTTACACCAGCATTTATTTTCTTCAGAAACAGCCTCCTCCCACCTTCTGCCAACAAGACCGTTCTCACTGAACGAGCTGTTAATAAACTGTTAACAACTCCTGCGAAGCAAGTACCTTTTTTGTATCCAAAATCCAAAACCCAGATCAGACTGAAAAAAGCAAGGCTTGTCTGAGCAGGGGAGGGGAGCGCGTCCACAGAAGTCATTCCCCCTTTCTTTAATCCGTTTTAGAGGACACTAACATTTGTTACCCCACCAGGAAACAAACGCTACAAAAACAGGAGGGAGGAAACACCTCTTAAATACTTATTAAGCCCACAGAGTGGGATCTGTTGCCCCCACTAATGCCAGCCCCCCCTCTGGAACCACACTAGAAAACAAGGCTGTCGTGAAAGGTTTGTCCAGCCTGACATACAAGCCAGGTTGTCTTAAATATTTCATCAAATCGCCTGTAAAAACACAACGTAAAGGCAGACGAATCTAACCAGAATGCTACTCTCTGAACCAACTGAGCCACCTCAAGACGAGCCTCAAAAATAGTTAACACACACGTGTCCCTCTTCGACCCTGACAGACCTTTTTCTACACATCACCTCTCTTGAGCAGCACCAACTGGAGGAGTTCAAGTGACTTTTTCAAGTTAGAAGTTACTTAGTTTCAAGGCACTATTTAGTCAGACTAAATTATGACCAAACTCAGACAACAAGGGTGGATTAATAGCAAGAGAATTAGGCACCTTTGAATGCTATTAGCTGGCCTTTAGAGGAGGAAGTCAAAGACTTATGGTTAGATGAGTGTTTGAGGGTAGTTTCTCCCCACTGGTGATGAATAGCTTAACCTCTTCACCTTCTTCTAGTCATGCTGTATAACTCAGGTATGCACTCTCTGTGTCATGCTAGAAACTGCTATTGCCCACAGGGCCAGATGTGTTCCTTCCAGCATGCTCCTAATGCCCTGCAGCAAACAACAAGGCTGTAATGCTCCTCTGTCTGCAGGAGAACATCACAAAGTAGAGCTAAAATAGGAAGATTACCTCCTGACACGACAGTCACGCGAGATCACTGTTCCCAAACTACTACTTCTTCATACCAGCTTGATTGGAGAAGTGACAGAGCCAAAATAGTCGAGACAAAGCAATCAGAGACAACAAATGCAGCTATTCAGTACCAGGGTCATCATTAACGGAGCCTGAAGTTTCCATTAAGGACTGCTTCCCCTGAAATGCTCACTGATTTACAAGTGGAAACAAGATTGATATCTTTTAATACTTACTGAAGCCAAGCTGGCTGCAACACATGAAAGTTGCTATGCACCAGTTGTTTGAAGTTAATCTAACACAGAGGGAAGGTTAAGAAAGAAGTGAAGTGCTGGGGACTTGAGACGATTTGTAGTGTACACTGAAACAGGGAAGCAGAAGGATGGTGAAATCAAGGCCTCTATGCATGAGATAGCTCTTATTCTCTATTTGTCCTCAGCAGCAGACCCAGGTGAAAAGGGTGCAGATGACTTCAGCAAGTCAAAACTGTCACTGATCCCTAGGAAATAAGGCATCAGTATCCAGTAAACAGATTTATTAATCCAGCACTGCAAAGGCTTGTCATTCTTTCTCTGTGGGGCAGACCTCAAACATTTTAAACATCATTTTAACCAAGTTCATGGCTCTAAGTTTTGCCAGTTGTTTTCCAGGCACCTCTCAAGAGCACTATTGTCAGTCTGCTGCTGCACAAACACGTGACTGAAGTGGTCACTATGAAATTTAAACACATTTCAACAGCAAACAAGACCCATTACAGTGTCTGCCTCCTATTCAGCTCCTCTGTGGTCTAACCAGAGACCAGGACTTGCTGCAGGCTCTGTCCTTCCTGGGGAAGGTGGCCAGGTTAAAGATCACTGCTGTCACTATCCACTCACTACAAAGCTCTAATGTAACAACAGGTAGTAAGACTCCTTGTATATGGTATGCAAACAGCTTGCTGTGTTTTTAGTTTGTCACTTCAGGGCCAATTTGCAATATTCCTTACTAAAAGGGTTTGTCAAATCACAAACATGGCAACAACTACATCCAGCCCATGCCTGGATTAACCTGAGGAAAGAACTGGTTTTAAAAACCCATGAACCTGTGAGTCCAGGTGGCACACAGCCCTTCCCACAGCTAAGCTTGTCGGGTGCACATCTCCAGGGCAGCATGCAACACACCTTCTTCCACATATTATTAGTGCCAGAGCTCAGAAACAAGCACTGGTATGAATCAGCCACTGAAGAGACAGGTAAGATCCACTCCATCCAGGGAGCAAAGCAGATAGTAACTGGTTTTAAAGAGCTTTAGTCGACCATTAATTGGGAGGGCTAATACAAGGCCTGGGAAAACTAAGCAATCACATTGCTGGGCAGCAGAAAATCCTCTGATTAGAGGATTCCCTTTCAGGTACTCTCCAGTCAAGTGGGAAGACACCTGGCTACAGGAACAGCATAAAAATACCTTTATATTCTACATCCTGCACTAAGAGAAACAAAGTTTCCCCTTTTATAATGAAGTTGTCCAGTAAGTCAGACCTATTTGTGCTCCTGACTGGAGTTACACATTTCCAGGCAGAAGCTGATCTACACCACAAACAGGACCCACTTGCAAACTCCTGAGCATAGACTTGCTAAACATTTCACAACCCAAAGCAGCAACACATGCCAATGTTTACCTTAGAGCTTCTGCCTCGCCTGAGATAGCACTTTCAAAAGACAGGCAGGGAGGCTGCACACATCAACACTGTTTAGGGAATTTCCACTTGCACCTTGATGTTCAAAACTCACCCAAACTTCTTTACTCTTTCCCACCTTCCATCTGGTACAGGCATCATCTACCACTAAGTTTACAGCTGTGCCTAACAGCAACTCACAGCTCATTTTCAGAAAAATTATCAAGTGTTCCCTGCAGCAGGCATCACTAAGGACATGTCCTTACAGAGGCAAAAAGGGCATATGAGAAACTTCTGCTTCTCACACTGAGATATCTAAAGCTTGTTTAAATCAATTATTTAAACTTACACACACACACACACCTGCCTTCTTGGACATTGCTCAAAAGCCCAGAGTTGCCCAGTTCAGTTTATTTCTGCATAACTGTATTGCTAACCCAAATATAAAAAGAATACTGTAATTTGAAGCTAAAACAATAAGTAAGAACAAGCCCTTCAGCCCACAGAAATACACAGCAGTGAAAAACCCAAGTCAACTATAATCATTATCTGTTCTTAAAGCTTCTGACCCACACTTCCATATGCCCACTGTGGCCCTTGTAAACACCAAGAAAAGACATTTTGCCCTGATTACTACTGAGTTGATTTCTTTCCTCTCACTTGCTCACTCAACAGTGCTTCTCAGTGAGGAGAAAACAGCTAATTGCAGGTTCTCCTTGAAGCATGCACAGTATTTACCTGCAGAAAAAAAAAAAAAAAAAAGAACCAAGAAACTCAGCTTATTGAGCCATCTTAAAATACTTCAAGTCTGCAAATTAGTTATGGGTGTAATTTCCTTTCCAAAACTCTAATTTCCACAACAGACAACAAAATGGGAAATAAGAGCTGGCTAGAAGGGGCAGGGAGCCACGTTGGCAGAGCACTACTGCCACAGTGTAAGAGTAGAGGGAACAGGGGAGAATGGGCACTCATAATTGTGTTCATAACCCATGACCAGAAAACCTGTGAGCAACAGAGCTCACACCAAGAGCTCTTAAATCCACCTACCATGGCCTAGAGCCAGAGCAGGGCACCAGCTGATTACAGCTGTCCTCTCATCCCCATTCTGCAACTGAGCAAACCACTAACTACAGTAATAAGTAGTAATTTTTGACTATTACTTATTCCTAGTACAAATTACTTACTGTCTTTTCTGCCACTAACTTCTTAGCAGCTTCAGGGTCTCACTTCAGTAGCAAGGATATTTTCTATCAACTCTGCTGAACACTTTACAAGCTGTAAAGTTAAGCCTACAGGGTTTTGAGGCAATACCTGTCCTGTGACCTCACATGCAATCCTCACCTGTAAGTCAGCTTAAGTTACAGCTGTCAAAATCATTTTGGAAGTTGTGGCACATTTATCTTCCTCTTCTTTTTTTACTTTTTTTTTCCATACATAACTTACCTACAACTTCATCTTTTTCCCCCCTCTCTCTTCCCTATTTATCTTTCTCAGATACAAACACCTGTCCTTACCTTCTGTTCTCACATTTTAGCACATCCAACAAGCTACAAAAATCAAGCCTACTTCTTATGTTGGGAGGTTTGAAACCCACCAGCAATGAGTTCTCCTCAAAACTGCAAATTACCAACAGTTCTCAATCCACAAAACAGTGGGCATTACTTTACCAACTATGTTGGAAGGTGATTTCCAGCCATGAGCTACAGCTCTGGCTGGATGTTAGAACAACACCTGAAAAATCTTTATCCCACTATGGAAGAAATTCCCTACTCATCTGGTTTGAGGTGCCTGGCTGACACAAAGCTTACTGCTGTTTCAAACTAGCCAACCTTTCCCAGCAACACAGGCAACCCAAGCCAGCTTTGCTGGAGCTATCAACCATCATGAGGCTCCGTGGAGTCCCATCCAGAGGTGCACCAAATCCTTTGCTGGATCCTCTTCCAGAGAGCAGAGGGCTCTGGACCACTCTGAGGTCACACTGTCCAGGAAAACGAGGCAGTTGCTGCGCTGTCAGCACGCTGTCAGGAAACATCTCATGCTGCAGGGCCTTTCCGACAACTTGTGTGCTTTCAAGGAGGAACCTACCAGGAATAACCTGATTTTGCTTAAAAATAGAGAGGGTGGAAGCAATGCTGCTACACAGGGCCAAGAGCAGACAAAAATCACAGAATCAGTTAGGTTGGAAAAGACCTCTGAGAGCATCAAGTCCAACTTGTGACCCCACACCACCATGTCCACTAGAGCAGAGCACTGAGTGCCACGTTCAGTTGTTGCCTAATTGCTCCAGGGTGTTGATGAATCCAACACCAACGTATTCTAATTATATGATCATCCTTTCTGTGAAGAAACTCTTCCTAACACCCAAGCTAAACCTCCACTGGTGCAGCTTCAGCCGGTGTCCTCTTGTCCTGTTGGTAGCTGTCAGAGAGAAGAGCCTGATGCCCACCTGGCTTCAACCTCCTGTCAAGAAGTCCTACAAAGTGATCAAGTCCCCCCTGAACCGCCCCTCCTCCCCAGGCTCACTCCCTCCCGCCCAGCTCCCTCAGCTGGTCCTGGTGCTCCAGACCCTTCTCTGGACCCGCTCCAACACCTCCACGTCCTTCCCGAACTGAGGGGCCCAGAACTGGACACGGGACTGGAGATGTGGCCTCACCAGTGCCCAGTAAGAGGGACAAGCGCTTCCCCAGTCCTGCCGGCCACACTATTTCTGATACAGGGAGGCACAAAAGAGGGAAAACCCCAAAGCCAGAATCCCCGGAGGGCAGCGGCCGTTCCAGCGCCAGGAGGGGCCGCCGGCTGCTCCCTCCTCCCACCGCTATTCCACACTCCCCAGGCTTCCCGGCGGCATGGCGGCGCCCCGGCTTCCCCCAGCGACATATCGCGACATATCGCGCTCACCACACGAAGTCGTTGCTCTTGTCCTCGTAGGAGTTGATGAGCCCGTTGCAGAGCGGGGTG
>VZRZ01006338.1:313337-336799 GCA_013398175.1 Climacteris rufus | reverse complement strand
GTGTTTTGTTTTGGTTTGGGATTTTTTTTTTAGCCATTGGGTTCTCCTGCTTTCTGTAAATAGCTTTCTGACTGGCAGGTCTCAGGACAAGCTCCATAAAGTCATTGAAATGTAGTGATTCCCCCTGTTTTCAGCGGGAGCAAAGAGAATTGCTGTTGTTTAGACCTTTCTTTGAGCCTGGCTGTTGGTGTCTGTGTGCATCGTATTTCCTATCGCCAAGAGAAAGGAAAGTTTCATTTCCTTGTCTTCCAGAGGGATCAGAAGCTGTATGGATGAGTGTCAGCAATGGGCTTTCAAAAGCAGTAAGCAGCAGTATATGCAACAGCACAACCCTGTGCTTCACAGGAACTGAAATACAGGCTGATCCTTGAAAAGTCCTGCTGATGCCATTACTGTGCTCCAGGGAGGAAAAAATGACACAGGCAAAAGCTGTTAAAAATCAAATATATGTCCACTTATGCCTATATACACCTGGCCTTCACAACACCCACTACACTCACAGTTCTGCAAATTAGTATGTCACCCAGCACTTTCAGCACCTAGGGAAGAACTCCTTATTTCCTGAGCTTTAGGATATATCATTGTGAGCTCTTGGAGACCCTGCTTTTCACTGCCCAGGTACATCCTGAGCAGCCTCTGGCTCCTGGCAACATTTCTTTCCTGGGGTGACCTTGACTTACCAGTTCCACCATCCATATATGCAGCCTCAGGGAAGGGTAGATGCTACTTCTGGATATACCTGTGTGTTGTATAAGGAGAAAGGACATGGATAAAGTCTCCTGGTTTTAGAGTTCACCACAGATGGAACAGTGATTTGCCAGTCATCTTCTAGTCCTTGTTAGCACAAAATGAGCTCTAAGATTTAATTTGATTTAGCCCAAGTATCAACACCACTGTGATTGGTCTCAGTGGCCAGGGTACAGGAATGAAACAGGATGGATCAGCTGTGTGAGGCTTCTCTTTTTCTCCTCCAGCCAGCAGTGTGCCTTTGCACTGCCTCCAGGCCAGAATCCTGCAGTGAAGCACGATTCACTATGGGCTCAGAACAGAGGGGAATGTCTTGGTGGGGGGACACCTGCACCCTCACATAGCACACTCTTCCAGAGCACTGCTTGTGTTTCCTCACTTAATCTGAATGTAGCCTTTGCATGTCCTCTTAACAGAGATAGCCTGCCTTCACAGGTGTGTGGAGCACAGCAAGGAAACCAAACATCACCCATTCCCAAGTGGCCTGAAACTTGGGCTGCAAACAAATCAGCTGCTTCTAAGCTGTCTCCAGCTACAGTCCTTAGTGGTTATTTTACACAAAGAAAGTGGTATTTCTGCCTGATGTACATTTTGTAAGACTGACTGTGGGAATCTGCTCTTACTTTTCTGTATTTTCCAGCCTCTGAAGCCAGTCACTGACCATGTCCCAGCCAGCAAGGTATCAGTACTGATCCTGTGCAAAGAGGGAACACACACTACCCGTGGCATTGAAGGAAGGAGAAGACAAGTACTGGCTATAGATGAATGAGCTTTAATAGCAAGGCAAGATTCTGCTCTTTTGGGTACATAAATCCTACTTAATACACGCCCCAAGTTTGTGACATTTCCAGCTGCAGCTCCATTTCCCTGTGCAACAAGCAGCCACAGCCATGATGTCCAGTGGCAGCACTGCCATGGAAATCATTAAGGATGCTCTGCATGGATCACCTTGCAGGGAGACTGAGACTTCTTCCACACAGAGTGATACATGAGCCACATGTCTGGGGGAAGTGACAGACCTCTGGGGCTCCAGGCTCCGTTCCTGACTGTTGATGACTCATTAGGAAAATTGCTTCTACTTCCATTTCTGAGCCCGCTGCTGCCACCTAATTTCCACTGGGTCCGTTAGTCTGTTCAGGAGCTCAGCAAACCCTGCTAGGAACTGCCACCCTGGCCTGGGAATTGCTGCTCCAGAGGTCATTAGAGAACTTTATTAATAATCATTGCATTAACCTCTCAGCTAGCCAGTGACAGAAATGCCATTTCTCCCATTTTATAGCTGAGAAAAATGAAGCGTAGACAGATTCATCACCCGGTTACAGAGTCAATGGGAACTCTTAATGCTCCATAAATCTGAAAATTAGGCTGTCAGCAGCTTCTGGAGCAAACCTGCAGCAAAGCTATCCAGGAGACCTAGTTCCTACCCATCAGGTACCTGCTTCCCCAGTTACTGGGAGAAACCTGGACACATCTCTCTGAATTGCAATTCCTGCAGTCAGACACAGAAATTTGGGGATCTGGAGGGGATGGAGGAACACAGCTCAGTGCTCCCTGCCCACAGCAGACATCTCCACAGGGAAGAGTCCTGAGGAAGGGACACCATGCTTTGACACAGGGGTAGGAACTAATTGCTCATATAGAAACTCAGGTATGTGTCTGGTCAGCATCTGAAACTTGATTGTGAAAGACTATTTTGTTGTTAAAATATACAATTTAGGTTAACTCAGGCTGCTTGGGATATGAGAACAGCAGGAATTGTGGTGGACTGAGTTGGTTGGTTGTTTCTTTAATTTCTTTTCTAGTTTAATAGTGCAAAAGCAAGTAGTACTAGGAGAGAGGATGCTTAGAGACATCTACCATATTTAAGATTATACAGAGTTCTTAAAGAGATTTTTTTCAATGCTTTATAAAAACAGCTTTGCCACTTACAAGATGGAATTTGATGCCTCAGTTAGCTCCAAGCTGACAGAGATTTTAAGCAAAAATGGTTTAACCACTTCCAGAAATGAAGAATCAGCAAAAATATAATATTTAAATTTACTGCTGTGTTTTGAAATTCTGATCTTTTAAAGCAAAAAAAAAAAAAAAAAAAAAGGAAAAAAAGTATCTGGTAGAAGTGTCACCTTTGCAGTGCAAACAACTACATTGTTCTGGTCTTCTGAAGAGGAATTTGACTTGATTGAATGAAAATGAGGTTAAAATAATGTGGTGATTCTTCTGCAATACTGAAATACTGTCTTCAAAGTTTCCAGGCTCTACAGAGACCTGAAGAGAAATGTCCATGCAAATGCTGTTTTAATGTGTGTGTGTGCTGAAGCAAGGCTGTGGAGGAGCCTGACTGAATTTCTGACCTACAGCAGCAGAAATTCATGAACCCTGATTCACTGCTCAGAATTATGAAATTCCCTTTACAGGGAAAAAAGATGATACCGTGTTGTTATTAGACACCACACTGGAATGAAAGTGCCTGGGGATAGAGTGAAGATTCCCTTATGGCACGTCCTTTTGCTCCAAGAGTGTTTGACCTTGTATTAAGAGTGGGTTTTCTAGGCAAATATTAACTAAACCCTCTGCTGAGCATAAGTGTGGATAGAGATGGTTTCTCATGCACACAGACTCAGTTTGTGCAGCCCCAGGTCTCTCTTGGGATGCTGAGGCTCTGCCAAGCTCTCTGGTTCTCACACAGTGAGAGGCTCAGCTGTTCCTTACCTGCTCCCACTGGCACCCCCAAATCTGGCCAAACTCAGCCCCTGTTGTCACTCCCACTCAGCTAATACACCATGTCTAAATACAACCACAATCAAAGTAACCCCTTGTCTAACTGTAATAATCATCTTATTAAAGATTAATTTGGTATCTATGTCTAGGCCAATATCTCTCCCACAAAATACGATGACATAAGGTTATGTGCCCTAATAGTATGAAACAAGTCTATTTAGTGGACTGCAATTGGGTCTTTGAGCATGTGCTGCTATCTCCTGAAAACTCCTCCCTGTATGTTATGGAAGGTAAAAGTCACAGAACTACAGAATGGTTTGTGTTGAAAGGGACTTTAATGATCATCCAGTCTCCCTTTCCATGGGCAGGAACACCTTCTGCTATCCCAGATTGCTCCACACCCCGTCCAACACGGCCTTGAACACTCCCAGGCACGGGGCAGGCACAGCTTCTCTCTTCCAGCAGAGAAAAAGAGGAGAGGCAGCATCATGCCAGGTGTCAGGAACCTGGGGGCACCAAAAAGTGTTGTTTGCCCTGAGCAGCCTTACCTGGGACCTCCACCCACACATCCTCTGGGAGTTGGCTCAGGCACTGTATTTAAGGTCATCTCTGGACCCCTCCTCTTCCTTGGGATATAGGGTGATGATACCTAACCCTATCTGTGCATGGGACCTGGTGCCTCTGCTGTAGGTAGCTGGTTTCCTGGTAGTCCTGCTTCATCTTCTGCCCTGGATGGGTCTAGGACCTGACTCCTCTGTTGTGTCTGAGAGATGGTGGACCCTGTTACCAGAATCCAGCCCTCCCTGCTGTGCTCAGGCTGGACCCCTCTTGATGAGTGCCCTGCTGTGCTGGCTTTACCCCAGGCTCCTGGCTTGTCCCCTGCATGGGGCAGCCCTCAGCTCCTTGGCTGCTTCCCCTGCTTGCTGTCACTGGGCTGGGGGGATGGAAGGTGACAGGTTAGTGCTGCAAGAACTCCCTAAACAGTTCTTGTTGGTTTTGGGTAAGTTGGAATGGTTTGGAATGGATGGCTGGAATGGTTTGGGCTGGAGGGGACCTTAAAGATTGTCTAGTTCCATGCCCCTGCCATGGGCAGGACAACTTTCATTATACCAGATTGCTCCAAGCCCTGTCTAACCAGGCCTTGAATGCTTCCAGGGATGGGGCAACCACAGCTTCTCTGGGCAACCTGTGCCAGGGCCTCACCACCCTCACAGGGAAAAATTTCATCCTAATATCCAATGTAAACCTGCCCTCTGTCAGTGTGAAGCCATTCCCCAGTGTCCTGCCACTCCAGGCTCTTTTCCAGAGTCCCTCTCCAGCTCTTTTGGAGTCCCTTTAGGCACTAGAAGGGGTTCTAAGGTTTTTCTGAAGTCTTTTCTTCTTCAGGCTGAACACTGCCAGCTCTCCCCACCTGTCTTCATAGGAGTTTGTTTTCCTTTTTTTCTTTTCTAAACTGGGCTTTAAAAAAAATTCTGTGGCCTTGTTACCCTCTTTGAGTTGCTGCAGCATCCCTGCACTGCCTCACTTGGCCTCTGCTGCCCTGCGTGAGGCAGGGCACAACTTGGGCTGTCCTGGCCAAGGAGAAGCTGCCCTGCCTGGGGCAATCTTCGGCGCAGGAGCTGAGGGTGCCTTCATGGCAGCAGCACTCTAAAATGCCGGTTTGGCGTCAGGGTGATTAGCTAGAGTAGGGAAGGTGATTAGCTGGAGTAGGGAAGGGATGGTTTTGGGAGAGAGCTGCTCTTCTCACTACCAGTGCTTGCCATCAGAGGGCAAGCTCAGCCCGGGCGAAGATGTTCCCTAGCCGGTTCTTGCAGCCTGCTGCTTCCCACACTCATCTCTGCGACAAAGCCAAAAGGCCATTTACCATCCTTCTCGCCGGGGACACATCCAGCTTCCCATCTCTGCCTGCTGCCGGGAAGGGCTCTGCTCCCCGGCTCCCTCGAGAGCAAATCTCGCTCTGCAGAAATGTCCCAGCCACCAGCAAGAGGCAAGAATGGTGCTACGAGCTTCAAGTCAGAGCAATATAACACAGAAGGGATTCCCAGAAAGCAGCAGGTTTGGGCTTTAACATCCCATACACAATATAACCTTCCTACACCAGCAGAAATTGTTCTTATTTCAAATAGACTATGAACAACACTTGGGAAAGTTGTGCTGGTTGGTGCTTGCCCTCTGTCCAGCATCTTACTGATCTCCAGAGCCACCAGTGAGCAGGGCTGTACAGTCACAGCAAAACCAGTGGCATTAAGGTAACCTCTGTGGGAGTGGTGCCCCTCGAGTGTTTGGGATGCATCCTAAAGGAGCAAAGTGTTCCATACTGCTGCAGCTCTGACCTCTCCCAGGAGCCCCGTGTGCTGGCATGTGCAAGCACCCTCCATGCTTCCCAAGGCATTTGGTAAGGATTTAAAACTTGCCAGCTCTCCCCTTTGCCTCTTCCAATGAATCTCAGTCTTAATCCACACCCCCCTCATAGCCAGAGTCTTCCTTTAAAAAGCTGGAGGGCTTTTCAGAGGGGAATAATGAACCAGACGCTTTCCCGGTGTCTCTCTTTGTTTTTACAGCCGTGGGTCTCCCCTGAGGACAGAGAGCCCTTTGTACTGCTTGGGGTCCCCTTACAAAAGGGGGCTTGTGAACAGAGCATCCTCCCATTGGGTACCACACCACACGGGTTTCTTTTTTCCACCTGCCCTCCTAGGCATAGCCAGTGTCAAAGCCCTTGCTGTGTGTGAGGGACTGAGCCAATAGCTTTAACCTTGGAGGTGCATGATGCATGTATGTTGGATTGCTCAGTGCCATCCTGCTGCCCACCCTCAGCCTAGCTGAAAGGTAAACAAAGGGTTACCCTGGCTGTCATCATCTCCCCTGCCCAGCTGATATTTGGAGTGAAGCCACATTTCAGTTTCTAGATGGCTGATGATTGAATAAACCCTGCATCTTGAGTGAATTTAAAACCAAGACAGGAGCTCTCCCCATCAGAAGTCAATACGTTTCCTCTAGCAGGGATTTTTTTCTGTAGTTAATGCTACAGCTGCCCCTTCCAAGGGATGAGTGTGTGCTTGGGAGCAGTCAATTTTTGCCTGCCTTAAGGCTTTAAGCTTAGGTTTCTGTGTGCATAAAGGAGATTCCTATTTCTGTTCCCTGCTAAAGGTGAAATTTAGGGCTACAGCCTGAAATGCCCTTAAAACCATTAAGCTTTAAGTAACTTACTGATGGTTTGGTGTTGTCTGGGATCCTTGCCCAGGTAAGAAGGAAGAAAGGCAAAGGGTTGCAAATACAGCTCAGGTGCCTGACTATGTTTAGATCATGGTGTGAATGGAGGAAAGGAATGTGATGTAGCTAATTGACATCATGCTAATTAAATATTGGATACTCTGCATGTACCTTGCAATAAATCACTCTTAGTTTCAGGTGGGAAATTTTCCCATTGTCAGTGTACAGATACACTGTGGACCTAGAGAAAGCTGTTTCCTGCAAAGTTGAGACTGGTGATTTACTGAGCTCTGTAAAATATATTTGCCTTGGTCCTTCTTTGTATTCACTGTTGAATGATATTCAAACAAATGCCTTTGAGTCTGGGAACCAGCAGCTTTTTTGGCACGTGTTCCTTTTGCAAACGGGGACATTCACACCAGAAATGCAGTTCTAGGAATTCATAGGCACGTGGTGGGTAGGCAGGGATGTGCCATGCAATCTGTGCCCCATCAGAAATACCTGGCACCGCTTCTCTTTCAAACTTCACTGAGCAAAATAATTGCATGGAGCTGTTTACTGTCAGTCTGCTGCCTGCATGTTATTAATAGGAGAGATGGAGTGAATAATTAGGACTAATGATTAAATTAGAGCAAGTTGTCATCTGTTCATGAATAGTTTGCAGAGAGGCAGTATTCAACAATTAAACTTATTGGCAAAAGTGATTTATTCCTCTTTGGAAATGTGTTCTCCATTATGCCAATACATAAGCACCCGCACTTTGGCCTGATGTTCAGACTTCAGCTTCCCCCATTTTTGGCACTCAAGTTGCTGTGATGTGATTGCCAGAGGTGCTGGGGATCCCCTGCCCCACTGAAGTGCCCTACAAGGCTTTGGAGTTGTGTGTCTTTAGGAAAGCTGAGGCACCTTTCTGAAGTCCAAATCTGAGGATCACGGAGTAGGTTAGGTTGGAAGGGACCTTAAAGATCATTCCAGCCCCTTGCCATGGGCAGGGATGCCTTAGACTGGATTGCTCCAAGCCCCATCCAGCCTGTCCTTGAACACTTCCAGGGATGTGGCAGTGTTCACTCATAGCTTCTCTGGGAAACCTGTGTCAGAGCCTCATCACCCTCACAGTTAAGAATTTCTTTCTAATATCTAATCAAACCTGCCCTGTCAGTTGGAAGCCTTTCCCTCGTGTCCTATCACTATATGCTCTGGTAAAAAGTCTCCATTTTCCTTGTAACCCTCCTTTAGATATTGAAAGGCAGCAATAAGGTCTCCCTGGAGTTTATTTTCAGGCTGAACAACCCCAATTCTCTCAGTCTTTCCTCAGAGGGGAGGTGCTGCAGCCCTTGGGTTCCTTTGGTGGCCCTCTCACAAGCCCAGGTCTGTCTTGTTCTGGGGACCCCCGAGCTGATGCAGTGCTTCAGGTGGGGTCTCACAGAGCAGAAGGGAGCATCATCTCCCAGGCCCTGCTGGCCTCGCTGCCAGTGATGCACCCAGGCTTGCTGGGCTCTGAGTGCACATCGCCCTCTGCTATCCCCAAGCCTTTCTCTGCAAGGCTGCTCTCAATCTGACTTTGGGCTCTTGTGTTGGATGCTGACAATTGGTTAGTGCAGATGAATGAATCTTGGTTTTCTGTGGCCTCGGAAATACTGGAAACTTTCTGTCTGAGTATGGAAAAACTAGCGAGCATGGGGAGACCAGGGAGCTGGGGCAGTTTCACCAAGAGCAGAGAAGGCTGAGGAGAGAGTGTAGAAACAGGCTTCAAACATACCCAAAACTGCACCAGAAGGAAAAAAAAACCTGTCCCTTGAGAGAAAGGCACAAAGTGATTGGTTTAAACTGCAGCAAAAGAGTTATGAAGATCTGAGGAAACAGCTTTCTGCAGTAAAATTAATGAAGCACTAGGAGATATTGTGGGAAGTCCCTGTTCCTGGCAGAAGGATCCTCTATGGGAAATGCCAAATAAGGTTTGCCCTGAGTACTGGGGTTCCCTGCCTGTTCCTCTCCCACTGCTTGCTATGGAGGTCCTTGGTCCTTCCTCATGCAGCAGCTGTGGGGGATAATGTGTGGAAGTGGACCCTGGAGAATGGGATGTTCAGACTGTGAGAGAGACCTGAAAAGGTGCAGGTGGTCACTGAGAGGTAGGATTCATTTTATCTAGCTTCAGCCATCCAAAAGCTGTTGTCCAATATCCCTCAATGACCAAAGGATTGAATGAGCAGCTGTGTGAGAGTCATCCATCCCGTCTGTGCCAGTTGTCCCACATACTTGGGGTAAATCAACCCCTGGACTGAACCATAGCTTGTCTTTTCACTCAACAGAGAGGGAGCCTGGATGATTTTCTGGCTTTACACAACAAAGTAAACCAACCAATCTCACACATGTCTGATGTGAGATGCATTCAACTTGAGCATCACAGGGATTTTCCATCAGACCACCCAGGTGAGGTCAGGCATCCAGGGCTCCACTGAACCTGTAAAAGCCCTCTCTAGAGGGCACCAGGCTGACTGATGTCAATACACCAACACCTGTGTATCATTTCTTCTCCTCAAACACCCTTTGCCCACCAAGCCTTTTTTGTTGAGTCTGGGGCCCTGCTGAAAAAGATAATCCCACAAAAGTTCACTTCAAATGTTTAAATCCATTTGTTTCCAGACAGGAACCATACATGGGGTGCTCGCTATCCCAAGAGCTGTTGAGCCAACTAATTTTGTGGTGGGAAAGCCTGCCAGCATGTTGAAGGCTGAGGGAATTCTGTGGAACACGTTCAGAAAGCAAATGATTGATTCATCATCATCAGTGGTGGAGAACTGATTCCAGGAATTATGCGTGTGCCAAGCTGAAGCCTGCCGAAGCCAGGGAAAAGGCATCCTTGAATTCAGGTCATCAGTCAGGGCTGGGAAATGCACAGAGGCCCTGGTACAGGAAAGCTTGACTTCCAGTGCGTGCTGGAGCCTCGCTAACCTCCGTTAACGTCAACGCTGATAAAATTAAACATGAGGTCAAGATTTTGGATAAGAATGCTTTATGGCCTGGAGGCTTACATGGACGAGAAGGTCAGGCCAACGAGCCAGGGCGTTCGATATTGATCAATCTAATCAAGGAGCTCCTGCGTAAGCTGCTGTGTGAATCAGGGAATAATTTGGGGTAACAGACACGTCTGAGTAATTCGTGACCTACTGGCAGATGATTCATGCAGACAGGCAACATCCATCAGCAGCATTATTCCTCACAGCGGGTTTCTTGGAAGGCTTATGGGTCTGTGGGTGGCTCCATGTGGGGGGGTTCATCAAGGGAGAAGCTGGGATTGTGGGGGATACCCCAGCACCCATTGCTGCGTCGGGCAGAGCTTGTCCTTCACCCCCCAGCAGCCCAAGAGCTTTGGGCAAAGAGGGATCTTCAGGTTTTTCAAGCCTTCTTTGAGAAGAAAGGGATTGAGGTGGGGGGGGTGGGGTGTTACTGTAGACCCCATGTCCTGTCCCTGTTCTGCCACACATCTCCCATGTAACCTTGTTTGGAAGTGCTTTATAACCTCCTTTCGCACCTGAACCATCAGTGCATGTCTCTGCTTTGTGCTCCCAGTGTAGTCCACAACATCCAGCAATTATATCCTGGTGTTCACCAAGTCATCATGGAACAATACTGCATGTACTGGAAAAAGCCTAGTTTGGACCTCTAAAACTGGGAGTTAAAATATAAGACTCAAAGTCTGGAGAAACCCAAGCTTTATCATCTCTATTCACCACAAACCAACTAGTTTTCCAGCAGTAAAGACCTACTCCAGTGACACGTTGCCATGGGATAAAACACCTGCCTCCCCTCTCCAGCCCTGGCGCACACCGATGCTGTGGCATTACAGCTGCCATCTGTGTTTGGGCTGTGGTTTGCCATGCTATATCTCAGATGCTACATCAGACAGGGAAGAGTTTGAGCCTGACACCATCAAATTCCTGTTTGACAGTGAATTGGCAGTGCCTTTTGAGGGCTACCTTTGGTCATCTTCATGGACCAGGTGATTCCAGGCAGTGCCAGGTGTCCCAACAGCAGAAAGTTCCTGATCTCCTTAGGAGATGTAGTCCAGCCATTCCACCTGGCTTGAAGTCACCAAGGGGAGATGGTGGCCCCAAGGCATTTGCAGGTGGGGCAGGAAGTGAGTGATGTGGGGTGACAGGGCTGGAAAGTAGCAAAGAGATCCAGCAAAGAGTTAAGGGACAAAGCTTCCTGAGATTCCAACAGGAGACCTGCTCTGGCTCCAAATGTCCAGGGAAATCCACTCCAAAACAATCTGTGGAACTGGTGCTTTGGCAGAAAGTCTTAAAATAATTCCAAGTAGAGCTGGAACTAGAATCTCTAAAAGATCAGCAAGGAGAAAGAATGTCTTCACTGTGTTTGCATGATCAGCATCAGGCCTGGAGATGATAGAACAAGGAAGAGAGAAAGAAATCTCTTTTCTGCTGGAAAATACAGTAAAGGGAGGCAGCATGTTGGATTCCTGCTGGAATTTGGCCAGGGCCTCACTAGTGCCAGGCTCTTATAGAAGGTGTTAAAAGGACTTACGGGCATCCTGCTCACCCTCTCCTTCTGTGGGATGCACCAGCACAGCCCCCAGACCAGGGTGATGGCACCAGCAGGATGAGCATCTTCCTTTTCCCTAGAGGGCTCCTGCTTTGTCTTGGAGATAGGAAGCAGTTCAGAGCAGTATGGAACTCCCCATCCTCACCCCAGCACATGAGCATGGACCTGACTTTTGTTAATTTCTCCCAGTTTTTGTGCAATGTTTGTACCAGCACTGGTGCTCTGGAGCCTCCTGCATGGGGACTGTGCCCTGTCCCTGCTGTCTGGCCTCTGTCTGCACTCTCCAGTGTGGCAGGTAACCATCAAGCAGCTCCCACTTAGCTTTAAGAGTGGCTATAAAAAAAGCTTGACAAGATCAAATGCTAATAGAAAGGTTTTCTGAAGGTCGAAACTGATCTGCTTGAGGGCATTCGTGACTGGGAGATGCCAGAAGAAACCAAATAACCAGTGCATTGTGGAGTAAATAATTGGATTTTAAATACTCTCCGGGAAAGAATTCTATGAGTGAGGGAAAAATACTCTGCTAAGTGCTTGGAAGGCTGTTGCTCTTCTAAATCTCCACTTTGCTGCAACACGTATGGAGCATCGTCATTCAAAGCCATGGATGACAAATGGGGGGCTTTCTTCTCTGAATTTGTCTGAACTGTGTGAAGCTTCAACATCCACAGCATCCAGCCCCCACGGTGTCCATGGATGGTCTGGAAAGCCATGTCCTGCTGCTCGTATCCTTTGGTGGCCCCTGTTTTTGTATTTGGAGGGGCAGCAAGCAATCCCCTGGGCCCTCAAAGGCTGGAGGAGCTTTGGTCACAATGCTGAGTATTGTCCCTTCCCACACTGGAAGAAAGGTCCTACCAGCACAGCTACAGCTCCCTCCCACCCGGCTGCAGCACGAAACAGCTCCCATCTCCTGGCATGGAGTAGCTGCATGTCAGTATTGACTTCTGGAGGTTAGGTCACTGCAATTCCATCCAAAACATGACCACTGGGAAGAGGTTCACAGGCTGGCCCTTGCTCTTTCTGAAATGGGGAGGAGGATGTCACTATTGCTCTTCCAGGTCAGGGATCGAGAGTTGTAGCATCAGCTGCAACTGGGAAGCACCCAAACATCTCATTAAAGCCCTGGCAGCATCCATGTCCTCACCCTGACTGATGATGAATGTCCACTGAACAGCAGCCATGTCACTGGGGCCTCAGGGCTTTATCCCTGTGAGCACCTGGGCCCAACTGTCCCAATTTTCAGTCCATGCTGGTGGACAAAAGCTCCCTCTCCAGTGATTTCTTTTTGCAGGATAGATGCTGAACCGAAAATGGTCTCAGCCCTGCTGACATCCACTGCAGCTGAGCCAGGCAGCCTGTTTTGCAGTAAGTCTGTCTGTGGGAACACAGCACCACACAACCATGCTTTACACAGCTCTTGCACCAGAGCTGACTCCTAACCAGCCATGTCTGAGCACAAGTGTGGGCCTTGCCCCAAAAAAGCCATGCAGCCATGCCTTTGGGAAGAGCTGGCTCAGATCAGGGGGCCAAGCATCACCAGGCTGCTTGGGGAACAGAAACCCCCAGCTGTCCTGTGTGTGATCCCCATCTTTGTGCTCCCACTCCTTCTCCCCCCATTTCTCCTCTCCACTGTTCTCTCTCCACTAATGCATCCAGCGTCTAAAACTGAGGTTTCCAAAAGGTCTCTGAACCCAAAGAGACATCGGGGAGATGGAGAGAGAGGCAAAGAGAAAGAGGCTTTTTGAATATTGAATTAAGGCTGTCTCCAGTATTATTGGATTCCCATAAGGAGGCAGCCAGGGAGCCCACTGCTTTAGTGTCCTATGAATATTTCATTGCTTGACTTAAGCTCGGTGAAAATAGTTTCATTGCACAAAAACACCTTTTTGGCTTGTGGGTTTCTCTCCAAGCATGTGGTTATTGTCCCTGCTCTTACAGCGGCTATGAAATCAACCTGGCTTGTGGACAGAGTCATCTGACACTACAGCAAGCTAAATTTGTCAAACCTGGGTGATCTTTTGGCACTATCTACCCAGGAATTTCCAGAAGACAAGCAGTCATGGCTCAAAATATCTTGGTGGCTCACTGGGCCAGACTGCATGAGTTGTGCAGCAGTGATGCTCAGTACCTGTGTCTCCATCCAACCAGGGCAATGTTGGACAAGGTGCATGGTCAGGGAGGTCATTGCACCTCACTTTAACCTACCAAGCTGGCTGCAGAAGGGGGGACACAGGTCATGCATCCTTGTACCCAGGTGTGGGCACCAGCCTGAAGGGTCTGGGTCTGCCTTGGTTCCCCAAATTTTAGGTGCTTGCCCAGAGCTTCTCTGGATAATCCAAACCATGAATTTCTCAGGCTGGAAATCTTTCCAAAACGAGCACTTTCACAAAAATTTGTGAGTGTCCTGCTTTCAGGCAGGCTGCAAACCACATTCACCAATGCCATGGAGAATCCCAACATGAGCATTGCTTGCCCACTCTGCACAGATGGAAATGGTCTCAAGTACTGTGAAAACACCTGATTTTCCCCCTCCAGGACTGTTTTTTGGAAGTGCTGGTGCTCTACTCCTACCACCCCCTGCTTGTCCTCCATGACCCAGGAGCTTCCTCTGGTATTACCCAACCATTCAAGGTCCTGCTCAGAGATGGCAGTGGCAGGAACCTTTCCCTGGTTTATTAGATGAGCTCAGAGGTCTCCTAAACGCAGCCCTTAACACCTTTCCTTGCTCTGCCAGGTGCCATCTCACAGATCTAGAGTGATCCAAGTCTGGAGGAGGTTGGCTAATTCCATTGCTTGCTTTTTTTCTTTTTTGTCTTCTGTCTCCTCCCCTCCCAGTCTAGAAATCCTCTTCAAAGGCAAAGAGAGTAAATTCACGAGAACTGTTTTGTTGTAGACAGGGCAGATAACACTGTTTGTTGCTGAGATTGCCCAATACTTCCCATTATGGGGCTGTGTTTCCCATTACTTAGAACAATGCCAAAACAGAGACATTTAGGCAGAAATTGTTTCCCAGGGGTTTGCCTCAACCTGAATTTCTCTGGAAAATTTCAGACAAACTGGGTCAGGTTTTTTCAAGAGAAAAGACGTGGGAAAGCCATTTGGTTTGTCTGGGGCCAAACACTCTTCCCAAATTTTCTTGGGAAAACTCTTTTCACCCTGTGCTTCACCTGAGGAGGTAAATTTGGTGAAAGAAGACCCTCTTGATGGGGAGCTGCAAACCCCTCCTGGTTTCCTTAGAGGGACACTGTGCCTTTTGCAGCTTATTTAAGCTTGTAGAATAGGTTTTTTTTTTACTTACAGTTTCAGCAGTGGTCACACAGTCCACTGACCAAGAGGTGCCCACCACACGGTGTGCAGCTGCGGTGCCATCCTCCCTGAGCCATGTGTGCTGCAGGGTGGACACCCTCCATGTCTCCTGCACGACTGTCTCAGCACTCTCCCATCCATGGCCGTGGGATTGAATAGTCCCCACAGAGCCCAGGATGGTGACAGACAGACAGCATGAATCCTGCTTCTCCTTGCTGGGCACCCACCTGCTGCAGACAAGGAGCTTCAGCTTATCACAACTGCTTCTCCCTCATGAAAGGTGAAAAGAGAGATGACAACACGTTTTCTGAGCTAATTTCTGATGGCCATAGATCCTAGAATCACAGACTGGTTTGATTTGGAAGGGACCTTTGAAGACCAACTTATTGCAATCCCCCTGCCATGGGCAGGGACACTTTCCTCTAGACCAGGTTGCCCCAAGCCCCATGCAGTGGCCTTGAACACTGCCAGGGTTGGAATATCCTCATGGTGCTACTCTTCCTTCAAGGTGTGTAACCTCTCTTCCCTGTGAGGCAGGAGGGCAGCACCCTGCTGTTACCTGAGACACCCCCTGAGGTGTGTAACCTCTCTTCCCTGTGAGGCAGGAGGGCAGCACCCTGCTGTTACCTGAGACACCCCCTGAGAATCTGAGCTCCTCTGCAACATCCCAGGCAGGAACAGTGGGGACCCAGGGTGCAGCTGCCACTGCTGGTTACCCATGTGGCACAGGAGCAGTGTGGCCTTTTCATCACAGATGAGAAGATGGTGCCCCAGGACCACACCGCTGCTCCCCGTTTGCAATTCAGTCAGGAGAATCAAGACGTTCTCTGGGTTAACCGGGCTCTTTGCGCACTGAGGGCAAGCCTGGTGGCAGATCCAGTCCTGATTACCGCTGCAGATCCCTTCAGTGCCCACCTTGGTTCTGCACACCCTAGGCTCTAAGCTCCTGGGAGGGTGAGGATGGGTGGCTGCGGCTGACGTCGGTGGAATTGCGTTAACGCTGCTGAGAACCGGCCCGCGTCGCCTGCTCCGGCACAGCCCTCTGGGAGCGTGCGGAGCCCTTCGGCACACATTAGGGTGGGCAAGATGGATTGCTCAGCTCCTAACTAGGACAGATAGATAAGGATAATGGATGGATGGTCAAAGAGCAACCGTGCTTTAGGCAGATGAATAAATCACTTTGATTGTTCATATATAAACAGGAGGTGCCGGCGGGATTCGGCTTTCAGAGTGGGATGCATCCAATTTAAGCCCTACGATTGTGTTTAAGGCTCTAAAAACCATTTGAAATGGGCTTTGTTAATTGAGGAAACCCCACTCATAGTGCTCCTGTGACAAAGCCAGGGTCACTCAGGGCTTGGCTGAGAGTCCCAGTCCCTCTGGTCCTTTAGGAAAATCCATCCTGAGATACCATGTCCCTGTGACACCTTCCTGAGGAAGAAGAGATGCCCAGGAAAGGGAGAGGGGCAGTGCACTCCTGCTGAGGGAGGCTGACTACAAGACCTGCCTTCCAGCTCCCTACCTGTCTGAACCAACCACAGACCCCCAGCTATCCTGGGAGCAGGAAGGGTCTTCAGGAGGATTTGCAGTGCATGAAGTGCCTTTAATTTCAAAGGATGCTCAGCTCTGGCATCTCCAGCATCTGTGTATGGGGCAGTAGGGTGATACAGTGGGTCAGTATGAGGGACATACCTCCAGCATCTAGAGATGGAGCAGTGGGGTGATACAGGGCCGCTACCAAGGCCACAATGTCTCCAGCCTGGCCTCTTCACGCTGCCAAGCACTGCATTTACAGCAACCCATGTGCTCAGTGGGATGACACCCACCAGGCTCTCAGCCTGTGACATGGGGACATCTTTCCCACTCAGAGTGCTGGACAATGTGTGCCTGGTTCCAGCATTTTTGGCACAGGATTTATGGCTGTTCCTGTGGGGGTCTGATCCATGCTGAGCACTTGTGGAAATGCTGCAGTGGCTGTGAATCAGAGGGAAGGAGACCTCCAGCCTGTGCAGGAATGGGGAGAGCTCTCAGTGCCCACCCAGGGCCAGGGCCAGGGCTAGCCCACGACCTGCTGCAAGAGGAGTACCTGGTGTGTTGTCACTGCCAGGGCTGTGCCCACACTAAGAAGCTGGCCAGTGTCCCTGCAAAAGCGCTCTCATGCCCTGCACTAGGCTGGGAAAGTCTCTTGGTGGCCATTGACACCCCACACATCCGTGTCCTCCTTGCATATGCCCAGGTGAGTGTGGCTCTGTTGGAAATTCCCTCTGAGCCTCCACCCCCAAATAACTGCTGTGGGTCAGGTTCAAGGGGCAGGGCTGCCATGGCTGCTCCCCCAGGCCAAACCACAAGAGTCAGCAATTAGACTCATCTCAATTAGGCTTTGCTCACAGCACCAGCTGCCAGTTTGTCCTTGGCACAGAGCTCCAGAGATGCTTCTCACCTCCCTCTGAGGGCTGAAGCAAGCCCTGAGAGACTCCAGGAGACAACCAATGGCATCTGGTTTTTTAGCCATCATTTTCACCATCCCTTTAATTTTCCCCCAGCGATGGAGCAAGCCAGGCCGATGCTTCAACCATCTCCTCCCAGAGCAGTTGGGGTCCTGGATGTGATTCTGCTCCTCTACCAAAAGCTGATTCAGCGCCTTCCCACCAGGCACCCTGTCTTTCTCTGTCTGCTTGTTGCCTTAATATCCCTCTGATCAATCTCAGAAGGATCCAGCAACGTGGAATGGCAGATGGGGAACAGACCATGAATATTAATTAACAACGAATTCCAAACAGAGGGCTTTAATTACATTAAGAGCGCAGGCTCAGAGACAGTGACTTACTTCCTGCTGTAAATCTCTTGACAGGTCATTTGCCACAGTGGTGTCAGTGCTCCTTAATGAATGAATATATACATTTCAAGGACTGGTGTATGGAAGAAATAGGGTCTTGTTTCCAAAAACGGCAACACAAGCCTGCGCGCCAGCGACAGGACTTCACTCGTGGGGAGGATTCGGGGAAATAATGATTAGTGTAATTACCTGGTAATCATACACCCCGTTCTGGGAGCCAGGAGCTCTGCTCGCGGGGCTGGAAACCTCCAGCGTGAGCCAGAGCTGCTGCTTTGTCATTTGTGGTCTGGTCACTGGGGGGAGACCAAGAACCGCAGCACCTCCGCCGGGGCCGGTGGGTGCGGGTGGGTGCCGGGAGCGCTGCCCGCCGCACCCGGGCGGGTTCCCTCCGTGCGGGTTCCCTCCGTGCGGCCTCTCACCCGCTCCCACGGGCTCTCGGTGGCCTCGGGTGGGCTGGGGACACGCCGCAGCCTCCAGTGCTGGTGCTGCTTTGGCAGCCTGGCGGGGGAAATCAGCGCTGCGAGGGCAGGGGGTTAGCCAAAAAACCCATCTAGCTGGGATCCCCTCTCAGCCCGGGGGCAGCAGCAGGTGGAAAAGCACATTTTTCCCAGCACGGTTTAATCCCGGGAAAAAGACATCCAACGCAGAAGACCTTCTGTATCAGCAAAAGGGTCTTTTTGTTTTAATCCCTCAAACTGGCATGGGACAGCAATGCTGCCAAATAGCTCCTTATGGGGACAACTCTTTCTGTACTCAGGGATTTTGCTGGATGAGTTTGGCCTGAGGTTTTCTGCAGGGATAACCAGCTTGAACTAAGAGGGTTACATGAGTGCCAGCATGCCGATATCCCAGCAAAACGAAGCTTTAGCTTTATCTTCCTTCACCCAGCTGCCTTCAGTCTGTGGAGCAGCACATTCCTCCACAGTCCCCGGTGGCAACGCTGGAGAGCTGTGCTCTGGCTAGGGGCAGCAGGCAGGCACAGACCCCGCTGGGAAGTAGGTAATGCTCAAGGGACTGCTGCATCCTTGGAGCTTCTGCTGCTTGACCCAGTTCCCCCAAGCTGGGGTGGGAAGCAGTGTGGGACATGGCACATCTTCAGACTCTGCAGGGCCCTGGTGCAGGCAAGGAGAGGGAGGATCAATGTGGGTGATGGTGGTAGAGCTGCAGCACTGGGCACAGTGGTGTGGGCTGCAGGAAGGAGATAATGTGGGATGTTGACTGCATGGCCACACTGAGCTGCAGGAGACTCTCCAGCAGCAGATTCAGGAGCTGGAGGCTTGCACAGGAAGGACATGCCATGAACAGCCTCTTGTCTCCATGTTTAACTGGAACGACCTTGCCTGGTGGGTTTGCATCCAAAGTGATAGATTACTGATTTTGCTGGCTCTCCCCAGACTGGGACTCCTGCTCTTTTCCTGTGCTCCTTGCCTGCACAGTGAGGCTGGCAGAAGCTGGAAGTGCTGCTGGCCAGCTCTGCCAGCAGCACAAAAGGGAGATCAGATGGCTCTGAGTAACCCTCCTCAACCAGGGATCACTCATGCATCTGCAGCTCCAAGAGAAGCCACGGTTGAGGGGAAAACTTGACCTAGGGATAAAGATAAAGCTAATTAGGTCTGCCTGGGCCGAGATAAAGGCTATGAAAGCAGGGTACAAAGATGCAATGGCTGTTAGCACCCAGGAATGCACTGATTTGGAAGGGGTGGTCCTTGCCAGCAAGGTCTTGTCCTAACCATGGCTTTCAAGCCCATGCCTTGCCCTCTTCTGCTCAACAGCTGTGGTTAGAACTCTGGATTGAGAAGGTTTTGAGGTGGCACCAGGACTGGGTGAAAAAATGCCACAGACATCCTCAAGAGCAAAGAGGCAAACATCCTCGGCAGGTGTCTCTGTCCTTGAGGTGGGCCACAGAGGTGAACCATCATCACAACACCATTGATAGAGACACTGAAGGGCTCAGGAGCATAAACCCAAAGATTCAAGGGCTTCTGGCACAGGAGGAACAACGTGGCAGGACACATCCCAGTGCAAGTCCTACAGGAGCTGGAGGTACCCACTCCAGCTGCAAAGGCTGGAGGGAGCCAAAGGTCTTGGTGCCTCCAGCTCTTGCTGCTTGTGTGGACTCACAGGTAGCAGGATGCCACTGGCCTGGGGGTGCACACCTGGGGCTGCTGCCACCTTCTACAACACAGATGCAAAACCACACTGTGGGCAACATCCAACCATCAGACTGAGAAGCAACTGAAAACTTGCTGGATAGCAGGTGGTGCCAGAGTTCACCTTTTCATCGCTTTGCTGGTCCAGTAAAAATCAGGAGGTGTCATTTCCCAGCCTGGGATAACCACTTTTTTCTCTTGCTTAAGAAGAGTGTGTGTGTACACGTGCTCATCCTTTTTTCCATCTTTTCACCAGGGTTGCAGCCTGCCCCAAGGTGGGACATGAATGACCTGGGCAGTGCAGCTCCACAGCACAGTTGTGAGCTGGAGGCTGTGAACTTCCTTGGCAGCTGGCACGTGGCTCCATCCCCCTCGCTCCCCTGTCTGCGGCTCTGCTGGCAAGTCTATTTTTTTTTGTCTCTTCTAAAAATGAATGGGGAGGGCAGAGGTGTTTCCTTGTTGTGATGAATTTGTCCAAACCCCAAATACTTAAAACCTCACTGCCTGGCTTTTAAGGGCTGAGTCTGACTCTTTCACGCTTCTTTTTATTGCTCACTGCCAAATGACAAAGCAGGTTCTCTGCAGGATAGAGGATGTCCCAATGACAGCGAGTTTTGGACCAACAATCAAGTGGAACCTCTAATTCACAGTGCCAAAAGTCCTGCTTTACCTTGAGGACAGGGACAGCAAAGTTAAATGCAGCCCCTTTGCCTCCACCCCAGCCACTGTGCTTGTTTGTTTCTGCTCCATTTCTTCTTGCAGTAGCTGTTCTCTGGCTGGGGTCAAATGAGAGATCTTAAAATGTGAATTTTGAGGAGCTGCTGAGCTTTGCATCTGTGCTGGGGTGGCACAAGCCATTTCTCCCTTCCCTCATCCTTCAGACAGCAGTGCCAGATGAAGTGTTCACTCCCTATCTTATCAAGTGGCTCTAGCAAATGGCTCTCCTGCCTGGGCGACACATGGAAAGTGTCTGAAAATGCAGGAGCAGAGCGAAGGCTATCGGGAGATGGTGCAGGGTGTTTGTACAGGTAATTGCTCTGACACTCCTGCCAGGGAAGTCGTGCTCAATTAAGGAAGGGATGCTATCGTGTGAGCAGCACTTCCAACAGGGATTAGCAGGCAGATGTTGCTGTGGGCACAGGCACGATGAAAATGCAGCAAGGTCGTGTCATTATTCCACCTGGATTTACTGCCAGAGCTGCACTGTGTGGTGCTCCTGGAGCTCCTGCCAGCACATTGGGCTCTGCTGGGGTGGGATTTTGAAAGTCTGAGCCGGTCCCTGCTGTGTTTATACCAACGTGGTCCTCCTGTGGGTCCTGTGGAGCCCCTCTGGGATCCTGCCTCTGCTGCAGGCACAGGAGCTGCACAGCATCCCTTGGCAAACGCTTCCCTCGCAGCTGGGATACAGAGTTGCACTTGGACAATCCTGACTTAATGGGGCTGAAACTCACCAACGACAGTAACAGAATGGAAGTGAGAAACTGATTCCATTTCCCCCCCTGCTTTTTCGTGTGTGCTTTTCCTCCATGGCTGAAGGAAGAGCTACATTACGTAAAGGCAGACAAGTCTGTCTCTTTTGTGAGCAGTTGGAATAATTTTCAATATCTGAGACACCCTGTCTGGCAAAGGTCATGCCCTGTTCTCTAGCTGGTCTTAATTTAGCACCTGAAAGTTCTTGGTGAAGTGTAAAACTTCAGGATGCAGGAAGATCCTGGAGGCTATTGTGTAGGCAGTGTCTTCCCTATGTAGAGATGTGAGCGAGCTGCTGAGAATCTTCATCATCCTCACCTCCCAACTGGAAGTAAATGATTTTTACTGGAAGTTTGCAAGGGCCATCCAAAGCACAGCTCTGCTGCAGCTCAGGGCTCCAGCATGATGTTTAAGACTGCTCTGAAATAGCTGCATCTGATGGTGATGCACCAAACCAGCTTCTAAGCACCTTAACTGATGCCCCAATGAGTGCCTGGCTAGCTGGCTTCCTCCATGGACTTGCTGCATTCCTGCTGCCCTGGGCAGCCTACAGACTGCATGGCTTGGAGCACAGGGGAGGAGGCAGGTCTGAGGTGTGAGGATGATGCAGACATATCCTTTCCTCTTATTTAAAATTCATTCCTTGGCTCTGTTGCCAAAGGAGTTGAGGTTATGTATGTGGCTTTTTAAAGCCTTGAGTCAGGTACAGCCCAATTCAGCAAATTGTTGTCACCAAACTCAAGGGACTGAACAGCACAGGGAAACCCTACTGGATGCTGCAGGATGAGGGGAACCCAGCCTTCCTATCAGGCATTGGAGAATCCAGAGGAGCTCCTGTGGGAAGTCTCCATGAATGCCTCTCATCCCTTGCCAGGTGTGCCCATCTGCAAGGCACAAACACACAAGGGACAGGACTTTTGACAAGGGCATGTACTGTTAGGGCGAGGGGGGATGACTTTAAAGTGGAAGAGAGTATATTTTGATTAGGTATTAGGAAGAAATTCTTCTCTGTGAGGGTGTTGAGGCCCTGGCACAGGGTGCCCAGAGAAGCTGTGGCTGCCCCATCCCTGGCAGTGTCCCAGGCCAGGTTAGATGGGACTTGGAGCAACCTGGGATAGTGGAAGGTGTTCCTGCCCATGGCAGGAGGGGGGAACTAAATGCCCTTTAAGATCCCTTCCAACCCAAATCATTCTGTGATCCTTTGATTCTATGGCTGTGGGGCTTTTGCTGCTGGATGTTGGGTGTGCGGCTGCGGGCTCCTGCCGGCGCTGGCACTGGCGGCGGCTGCACACCAGGGCTTATCTCCAGACCCACCAGAAGCAGGAAACTCAGCAAGTTCCCAAGCAAACCTCTGGTGCGGGAGGCCAGCGTCGGTGACCTCCGGGGGTCCTGAGCGTTTGAACAGGCTCCTAATCTGCTTGGGAAAAGCAGGAGAACCGGGGAGGGAGAGGAGGGAGGGCTGGGGCTGTGCCCTGAGCGGGGTCGGCTGTCGCTCGTGGCTTTGATTGCTGAGCCTTGCTGTCTCGGGCTCGCGGGATTTGGCTGCCTGGCCACGAACAAAAAAGCTGGATTCTCCCGGAGCCTTTATTCCCATGTCAAGATCACTGGTGGTTTCCCGAGGAGGAGTGCAGGGAGAGGAAGGCTTTTGTTGATGGTTTTTGACAGGCGTGGGGAAAAGCAAGGCTCGGCCTCTGCTCCAGCTAAAATCCTAGAATCACAGAATAGTTTGGGTTGGAAGGGACCTTTAAAGGTCATCTTGTCCATTGCCCCTATAGTGCAACCCAGAGCTGCTCTTCACCCTCCCCCAGTGTGGGCTGAGCCAGCCCTGGGAACCTCACTCCTGTGCTGGGACCATCCCAGAGCCCTCGCTCAGCATCTCACTTTGATGGGCTGCCCCCTCCCCCCTGCCTCCTTCCAGAGGTTCCTGGCCCCCTGCTCCTGCCCAGCATTGGCAGCTGTGTCTCTCAGTCCCTACCCCAAACAACCCTGACTGCAGAGACTGACAGCCCAGAGGGTCCAAGGAGCAGGGACATGCCAGGAAGGACAAGTGGGGAAGGGTTGAGGAATATCCAGTCAAAGTGACCTTCTGACACCACTCTGCCCTCCTCCTTCCTCCCAGCCAGCTTCCTTTTGCTTGCTCCTGAACATCATTAGTGGATTTGAACGGCAGTGGCACCCTGCCTGGGAGGACCGTCTCCACCCAGATGCTGCATGTAGGAATCCCTGGAAGGTGCAGGGCTGTTGCATTCCTTTGCCAAGGCAGCCTGGCTCTGAGCTGGGATCTCTAACAGATGCCCACTCTGCTTTCCTGAGAGACAGAAAACATTGAGAGACAGTGGCACATTGCCACTGGTCTGTCACCGTGGAATCCCTTGCCTTATCCACAGGACCAGTCTTCTCATCACAGGCAGCAAAATCATCATACTGGTCAAGTTAATTGCCTTTCCTTTTTTTTTTTTTTTTTT